>LNAC01001167.1:79101-130746 GCA_002007465.1 Ailurus styani | reverse complement strand
AAGATTTTATTTATTTATTTGACAGAGAGAGAGAGATTACAAGTAGGCAGAGAGGCAGGCAGAGAGAGAGGAGAGAGGAGGAAGCAGGATCCCTGCCGAGCAGAGAGCCCGATGTGGGCCTCGATCCCAGGACCCTGGGATCATGACCTGAGCCGAAGGCAGCGGCTTTAACCCACTGAGCCACCCAGGCGCCCTAGGACCATTCTTCTGAAAAAATTCATTACTTGCAAATTTAAATATTCTTGAACAACTTAGTAGTAGTTACTCAAACATAATGTGGCTGTTTTGAGATATGTTTAAATTTTGTTTATGTAATTGTTTTGTCATTGTGGGAGGTACCTCCCACATGCACCTGATTGGTTGCCAAAGGAGGGAGCAGAGGCCGAAGAACTATCTAGTTGGGGAGTCTTACCATTCTGTGTCTCTGTTTGATGCACTCTAGTGAGATTATTTACCTCACAAACTCTGGATAAAGACAAGTTCTTACATTGTAGCAGTTATCGCTTAGAATAACTAATTGGTTATCAGCCTTTTATAATGTTATAGCATATTTTGGAGAAAATCCGAAACATGTTTATTGTGAGCTTGTGAGCTGTAAGTCTCTTGTTAGGTCCAGACATTATTAAGCTGGGGTGGGCGGGTCATGAATTGAAAATACCATGAAAACTGTGGTTGTGCTCTTACAGCTCCAAGCCAGAGAGTGAGGCTGAGATGCTTGGGGATGCTCAGGCAAATTCCAGAGTGCCCAGCTAAAGGTGGAGTACACAGGCCAAAGGGTGGCAGGAGAAGGCATCTTGCTTATTACTATTTCTCTTTTCTGTGGATGCTGCTTATTCTTTAAGGATTTAGGCCATTTTTTAAAATGGCAGTAGACTGGGGCGCCTGGGTGGCTCAGTGGGTTAAAGCCTCTGCCTTCGGCTCAGGTCATGATCTCAGGGTCCTGGGATTGAGCCCCACATCGGGCTCCCTGCTCAGCAGGGAGCCTGCTCCCTCTTCTCTCTCTCTGTGCCTGCCTCTCTGCCTACTTGTGATCTCTCTCTGCGCCAAATGAATAAATAAAATCTTTAAAAAAAATTAAAAATGGAGTAGACATCTAAAGAACATAATACTGAATTACAGAGACAAGTGGGCAATAATATTCACAGGATGATAATAAGATGTTAAAATGTGCCCAACTATGCTATATGGTGTTTATGCATATATGCAGTAAGAGTATAAGAACAATCAGCATGGTGAACACCAAATTCAAGATAGTGGTTCTCACCAGAGAGTAGGGTTAGAGACGAGATGGAGGGGATATATAGGCAGCCTCAACTGTTTGTTTCACTTTTTTTATTTGACACTGAGGTGAGCAAAAGCAGGGGGAGGGGCAGGCAGAGGGAGAAGCAGGCTCCCCACTCACGGGGCTTGATTCCAGGACCCTTGGTTCATGGCCTGAGCCAAAGGTAGCTGCTTAACCAACTGAGCCCCCATTTATTATTTTTAAGACTTCTTTTATTTTGAGAGAGTGAGCACAAGTGGAGGTAGGCAGGGACAGAGGGAGAGGGAGAATCTCAAGCCGACTCCCAGCTAAGCACAGAGCCTTACATAAGGCTCAATCCCACTACCCTAAGATCGTGACCTGAGGCAAAACCAAGAGTTGGACACTTATCTAAAGGAGCCACCCAGGTGCCCGTTTGCAGTGTTTATTTTAAAAGGTTAAGCAAATATGACAAAAATGTTGATTTATGTTGGTTGTGGTAGATGTTCTTATATATTATCGTAACTTTCTGATATTTGGTGAAATATTTCACAATAAAAAGTTTCCTATCAATTTTTTCCCCCTTAAATTGAAGTTAAACAAAGCAACAGCCCTGTGTCCCTGGGCTTCCATCAGCTCACTAGCTGAAACAAAGCACAAGAGGAGAAGGTGGTATTCTACTCTGATCCCTTTCCCATCTGTGTGTCTGTTTCAGATGTCTCCACATTCCCTGACCTGCGTCACATCCTCCCACTGGGATCGGCCTTATTCCAGAGAGGTGGCAGCATTTCCACTTGTAAGTTCTCCTCTGAAGCTGCATGCGCCAGCTGGTAGTGTTCATGTGCATAGGAAGGGCCATCACTATCTGATGGGGCTTCCATCCTTGCAGCCTCATTATAGTAACTATACGTGGGATGCTTTTTTTTTTTTAGTATAAAGATTTTTATTTATTTATTTGAGTGAGTGAGAGCGAGCAAGCAGGGGGTGGGGAGTAACAGGGAGAGGTACAAGCAGACTCCACAGTGAGCACGGAGTCCAACCCTGAGATCATGACCTGGGCTGAAATCAAGAGTTGGATGCTTAACTGACTGAGGCTACCCAGGTGCCCCTGTGTGGGACACTTTCTTAAATGGGTCATGACAAGTGATGCAAGCATCGGCTTTGGCTTTCAGAGCTCTGAGGTCAGAGTGTCAGGCATAGGTTTGGGAATCTACCGGGTACATAGTGGAGGAAGACCAAACAGGAGTCGCTATCAAATTTCTACTATCATCCAACAGGGAGATGGCCCCAAATGCACCAAATACTGTCTTTGTTTTCTTTCTGATTCTTACATGTGAAAGATACTCTGTAGTCTGCTTGGCAGGGTGGAGACAAGAGTCAAAAGTTGGATTTGGGGGAAAGTAATGAAGGGGTTGCTTTTAGCTTTTTTTGTATTGGAATATAGTTGACAATGTTACATTAGTTTTAGGTATGCCATATAGTGATTTGACAACTTGGTACATTGTGCTGTGCTCACCACAAGTGTAGCTGCCATCTATTACCATACAAAAAGCTCTTACAATACTCTTGACTCTGTTTCCTATGTTGTATCTTTTATCCCTCTGACTTATTCATTCCATACCTGGAAGTAAGTGTGTACTTCCCACTCCCTTTCACCCATTTTGCCCATTCCCCATACCCTCCCCTCTGACAACTATCAGTTCTCTGTATTTATGGGTCTGTTTCTTTTTTTGTTTTTTAGATACATGTAAGTGAAATCATATGGTATTTATCTTTCTCTGTTTGATGTATTTCACTTAGCATAATACTCTCTAGGTCCATCCATGTTGTTATAACTGGCAAGATTGCATTCTTTTTCATGGCTGAGTAATATTCCTATCTGTGCGTGTGCACACGTGTTTGTACATGCACATGCATATACATAAAATCTTTATCATCTGTTAGACATTTGGGTTGCTTCCATATTTTGGCTACCATAAAACGCTGCAATAAAAATAGGAGTGTGGGTTTTACCTTCTTATACTTTTGGGCACTTACTGGGGGTTAGGCTGTGGGGACTGCCATCTCCTCTTTCCCCAAGAGAAATGTTTCAGAATACCCCAGAACATTTCCATCTTTTGTCCCTTGCAGCCCTTTGTGAAACCAGAGAACAAATTCTGGCCAACCATTGCCCGGATTGATGACATCTATGGAGATCAGCACCTGGTTTGCACCTGCCCACCCATGGAAGTTTATGAGTCCCCATTTTCTGAACAGAAGAGGGCCTCTTCTTAGTCCTGTCTCCCTAAGTGCAAGTGACTGACTTGATGGCTTTCTCTGGAGCATTTGATGAGCAAGAACTATATAATTTTCCATTCCAGACTCAATTTGGGGCTTTATATACTGTGTATATTTTTGTAATCTCTGTCAAGGTAAATGTAAATACCATTAGCACAGTGAGTGGAAACTTGTTGGAAGACTGATATGTCTCAGTGCCTGCTTCCATATGTAGCAGTTGATGTTCAAGTTGCCTTGATTGGGAGCCATTTAGTTTTTTGCATAGAAAATTTTGGGTGTGCTAGGAATTTTAACTTTCAGTGTAGGAAGTTTAGAGACATGATAAAGGTTATACTGTAGACTCTAATAGATTCTTGTTCCAAATAAGTCCTTGTGGATTGTGCCATCTGTGAGGAATCCCAGGGCAAATGTTTACATTTTATATACACTGAAGAAAATTTTTCTCTAATTTGCTTAATCTGTAATAGCATTTCTGAGTGTTTTCACTTTCCCATGTGTGTGGTTTGCATTTATCTGCAATTATTAGTATTCTAATAAAAGCATTTCAATTTGAAGAATGCCTTCTTGGTCTTTCAATCTTATTTACACATAGCGTAGGTTCAGAGAGCTTTGAAGGGCAATGAGAACACCCAACCCAATAGCCATTTTTACGTTATCAGTTTCGTCTAGCAGTTTTTCTCATTAGACACTAACACAAGAGATAATAATCCAAGGTTTAGTGTTCCTTCAGTCTTCCTGTTGTGCCTTCCTTTGTATGTAGTCTTCATCCTCATGGTCTTCAGATGGCTGCTGCATAATGACACCATATAACCATTTTAGATAGGAAAAAGGGAGAAAAACAAAAGACAGAAGGCAAATTCCATCCACATTGACTTCTTTTGAAATGCTTTCCCAGGGATTCCGCCCAGTAACTTCTGCTTGCTTTTATCTGGCCAGAACTGTTTCACACTGCCACTTGTAGCTGCAAGGTAGTGTGAGGAGGTCTTTTACCTGGGTATGTTAGTGCCCCAAAGAATATCAGGAGTTTGTTAGATAAATAAAAGGGAGGAAATAGGTTTTAGGTAGGCAGCTAGCACACCTGCCACAAAATAACTTTCCCCTGGAAACAGCAAATGCTTCAGAGTTTCTTCCCTGATTGTGAGCACTTGTTCGATTCCCGATTACTTGGTTCTTTGCATGGCAGCTTACTCAAGCCACTGTTAATTCAAGCCATTATGAAGAAAGAAGAAAGGTCTTCATGCTCTGTTGAATGCTCTGCAACTGATCCACTTATTCTCACACTTAAAACATTTGTAGAACAATTTATTTCAGCCTAACTAAGCAGTAGAGAAGTGATGGGATCTGTGTGTTTTTTTGTTTGTTTGTTTGTTTTACATTATAATTAAATGGTTAATATTTATTGAGTTCTTCTCTGGGGTCAGGAACTATTCTAAGTTTTTAAGATGTATTATCTATTGGAACCTCACAGCAGTCCACTTTTACACAACAGAGTATGGTGAGATACCTAAGGTAACACAGCTGATGAGAGGGAGAACCTGAATTTGAATCCAGGCGGCACAACTCCAGTGGCAGCTGGTCAAAACAGGTTACCACACTGCCATGGTCACTATATACCTGGAGACTGTCCTTCCTGAGCTGGAAACCAGGCGGTCAACACAGACTAGCCCTCAGATTATGGAATAGCCCCTTTGGAGGAAGGGCAGTGTATGAAAATAAATCATCAAAGTGAACAGCAGCTCTTCTTTATTACTGTAAAGTATATCAGAGGCAAATGCAGGTAATTAAATATTCAAATTGTCCTTGACGAAATAGTCGTCGTATGTTCACCTGATGCTTGTGCCCATCTTTCCCATCCGTGGGTCTCTGCCCAAGTGGTGTCCTCCACCTGGAGCACTCTCCCCTGCTACCTTTGCTTTACCAGCACCTGTTGGTTCATTTTAGCATTTCCTTAAGGTTTTCTACAGGGCTCCCCCACCCCACCCCCCGCCCCCACCGGCCCCAGAGTAGCTATGAGAAAGCAGAACCAGGTTTCATACGTGTGGCCAGCTAAACCGGTGTTCCTAGCCCACTTCAGGGAACGGTCAGCTACAGGGAAGGACCTACCGTGGAAGCCAAGGTGAGCCCAGGCCAGTCGTGTCACCTCAGAATCATGGGCTGCCCTGTCACTTCTGGCTTCTGTCTGGACTTGGAGGCCAGGCACTAACAGGTTCCCCCTCTCACCTGCACCTAGCCCCAAATCTGAATGGGCCTCAGAGGCCAAGCTGATCTCTTCAAACACCTATAGCTGCGTATGCCCAGGAGGCTACTTGTCGTTTTCTGTAGTGCTGTGGTGTTCTTGAAAATGACTTTTAACGTCAGTAAAGTGCTTCGCGTCCTTGGTAGATGGTTAAGAAAGATCACTTTCCCCTCTCATCTTATTTGCTTATCCCAAAACCTACAGTTAGCAGGATGAGTGATAGCTTAGTCCCGTTTTCCAGATAAAGAAACTGAGGCCACTTGATCAAATGACCTCTTGTCCCAGGCCTGGAGTCTGGAGCTTCTTTGGAAGAATGCCCTGGATCTATTTTTATGCTTTGTTGTTTACTGCACTGCCCCTCCCTGCCCCCGCCTCCCCAAA
Source organism: Ailurus styani (assembly GCA_002007465.1). NCBI lineage: Eukaryota > Metazoa > Chordata > Mammalia > Carnivora > Ailuridae > Ailurus > Ailurus styani. Next base: position 124,612 of record LNAC01001167.1, on the reverse strand, counting down.
ACAAGCATGTTTAAGAATATCCTGGATCTAGGGGGCCCGGGTGGCTCAGTTGGTTAAGCAGCTGCCTTTGGCTCGGGTCACGATCCCAGGGTTCTGGGATCAAGCCCCATATCAGGCTCCCTGCTCAGTGGCTTAGTGGGGAGTCTGCTTCTCCCACTCCCTCTGATCCTCGTCCCTGCTCGTGCTATCTCAAATAAATGGGTAAAATCTTAAAAAACAAAAACAAAAAGAATCCTGGATCTAAGTAGAAGAGGAGCTTTAGGAAAGAGCAACAGCAGGATAGTTGAGTGATGAGGATTGGTGAGAATCAACTTGTGAGCCCTCCCAGGGCTAACTGGTTCACACCAAAACCTGCCCTACTTTTAACAGGAAGAGACTGTTATGCTTAGGTATTGTGTGGAGAAATAAAGATTCATTTAGGGAAAAAAAAAGGTTTTCCACACATCTATGAAATGTTCTCTGATTTTGTATCTTGGCACTTAGCTTGCTTTCCTTTACCCTTAGCACAGGTAATTACCCTGTTTACTTGGTTTTCTTTTGTCTCAGCAGACTAAGTTCCCTGAGAGCAGGGACTATATCTCATTCATCATTGGATTCCCAGTGCTGAGCCAGGGTCTTCCACATAGTATACGTTCAACGGCAAGAAATAGGAATTGAGTAAAGGAATGATCTTTTTTTTTTTTTAAAGATTTTATTTATTTATGACAGATAGCAAGAGAGAAAACACAAGCAGGGGGAGCAGCAGGCAGAGGAAGAGGCAGGTTCCCCGCTGAGCAGGGAGCCCAATGTGGGACTCTATTCCAGGACGCCGGGATCATGACCTGAGCCGAAGGCAGACACTTAATGACTGAGCCACCCAGGCACCCCTGATCTTTTATCTTAAAGAGGGACACTGTTATGGAAACCAGGATTCTAATGCCCGCTTAAAGTAGTTGTTAAAGTACAAAATGCTAGGCCTTAAAGACAAAAGCCTCTAGATAGGCTTTGTATAGGATGCCCCCCACCTCCCCATCGCCACCTCTTTTTTATTGTGGTAAAGTATACATAAAATTTACCATTTTAAATTACTCAATTCAGTAGCATTAAGTACTTCTACAGTGTTATATAGTTTTGAAGATGAGGACCTGAGGTAGACATGCACATATTTCATATAAATGGGGCATTCCCCTCTGCCTTCTCCCAGCCCTGAGACAGGCCACTGTTGGAGCAATCATTGCCTTGCCACTGTGTATGGTAGAGGGCAAGGGCCCAGTGTGGAAACCCACAAAACCACTATATAAACATAGGGGCCAAATTTTCCAATGACAAAAACGGTGCCTATCATCCAAATAAAGGATAGAGGTTCCACTTTGGGGTACAAGAAATCATCTGGGACAAGTAGTTTGGGAGCTGAGATGTTAGCACTTTTGGAGGGTCACAGGGCTCTGGGTCAGAATATGTAGAGTTTTTAAAAGGCCAAGGTCAGGGATGTGTCCTAGAGCAGTGATTTTTAAACCTTAGCGTGTATAGACCACTAGGAGGGCTTGTGAGGCCCTGGCCTCAGAGTTTGATCCAGGTCTTCGGCAGGGCCAGACAATCTGCATTTCTAACATGCTCCAGGTAGAACTTCTTAGTCTTCTTTGTTCACATTTCAGTCTTTAAAGGATGGGTTTTGAGAGGCTGAAGGTGCATAAGAGGCTGGATTTAGTCAGCCTTGCATTTTTTGCACAAATCTTACTATTTTGAGAAAAATCCCTCTTTCCTTTGCTTTCATCAAGGATCCTATGGCAGGAGGAGGCTATTCAGGAGTGGAAGCAACCAGCACTTTGGCCACACTCTCTGATCTAGTAGGCTTGCTCCTACCAACTTTGCATCAAGGAATTTTTTTTTTTTTTGGAGTTCAAAATAATCAGCTTTATTACTAATAAAGCTGATTGGTAAATGGTGTTTTCGTTGAGATCAGGAGTGCTTGCTCTCCATTTTTGTCACTCTAATGCTTCGCCAATCTAAGCCTGGGATACCCACTCAGAGAGACAGTTTGGGTCTATAGAGCAGATGCACTGGTGCGGAAGTACTGTCCCATGCTGATCCCAGGTGAATGGGAGATACCAAGGGGGTCTCCCCAGTACTAGTGGAGTACCGTGGATGAATGGATGTTATCATCAATTGCCTCCTCGACGGAGAGCTGTGAGAAGTAGGCCAGGAGGGAGGACTGTCCCATTACCTGAGGTCATTCCATGAAGAAAACAAAATCCAGGAAGCAGGACTTAGTGCCCAACACACAGTATACCACTCTTCTTGCTGAGGGTAGTGCAGGATGGTAATTAGAGTACTTGCTCCAGAGTCAGATCCTAGCTTCCCCATATCCTAGCTGGATGACCTTAGGATAAATGGCATCTCTCAGCCTCAGTTTTCTTACCTGTAAAATGATACTACCTACCACAGCTAGGTCAAGTGTCAATATATCGCTCCAAACAGTGCCTGACACAACGTAAGTGTTCATTAAATGTTAGCTCTTATTCTCATCTTCATTTCGGATCTTGTGTCCTATACTGTAAATCCCTGCACTCTCTCCTCCAGGAGTGGAATCCGGACCCCAATTGGACCTATCTCGCATTCAGATCCATTTCCTTTCCTTTTCTTTCCATTCCTAAGCACCCATTTCCTTTGCATGGCCCGAGAAAGTAGAAGGAACATGGGCTGAGACTTCATACAGATCTGGATTAAATTCTCAGATATGCCAATTGTTTTGAGAAAAAAGGCAAATTCACTTACCCCTTCTGCACTTCAGTTTGTTAAGATTTAAAATAGCAATAATACAGTACTTACTTTAATCAGGCTTGTTGTAAGGACTAAATGAGATAACACAAAGTAAGCACTTAGCACAGTGCCTGGCACCCAGAAATCATTAACTTAGTCTGCAAATTCTGACTGAGCCATTTTGTATCAGGCACAATTCTAAATGACACCTCTTTCATGGAGCACTAATGCTAGATGGACAAAAAGACAACACATCAATCAAGACTTCAGTGTTAAATATTCCTTAGAAAACAAAAATCAAATACTATGTGTGCGGGACTTGGGACCCTTTCACATTGGGTGGGTAGGGAAGGATTCTCTGAGGAGGTGATTTTTCAACTAAATTCTAAACAAAAAAAGAAGCCAGCCATAACTAGATGTGGGGAAAGGGAATGGAGAGAAGCATGTTTGAAGCATGTTAGTATCTCCATTGCAGCATTTGGTTATATTTCATAGGCAAAGGGTTGAATCAATGGGAAATTTGGACGGGAGAGAGAAGATGAGAATAAAAGTTGAGGCTGGGGAGACGTGTGGGACTCCGAAGTTAGGAATGGTGAGGAGGGGTTTTAGCCTAGAGTCAAGATCACAGGGAATGAAAATAGGGTCCAGAGAAGAAAGGGACCCTGACTCAGGTGAAGGTCTTTGAGGAAAAATAAAAGGAGAAAAGAAATGGGGTGGGTGGAGGTCATTGGGTCAGGAAGAGAGGGAACGATCTGTAATGGGGGACAAGAAGGCAGAGAGTAGGATAGAAAGTGAAAGAAATATGCAAGAAGGAAATGGGAGAGGAGGTAGAGAAGTGTCTCTGGTAAGGATGGGGAGAAGGAAAGGATTAAGGTATGGAAAGAGAAAGAATATCGTTAGCTCAGTGACTAAACAGAAGAGGCAGGAAGTGGCGGGATAGTAGAGATGGGAGAAGGCTCTCCACAGTGGGAAGTAAGAGAAGGGAGTCAAGAGCATGAGAGAGCACGGATCAGAAAGTGAGAGATGACTCTGTCAAATTAGGAAGAGGACAGGGAGCAAGACGAGAATGGGGAAGGGAGATGGTTAACAAGTATGTTGAGTGCAAAAGTCTGGGAGGATCGTAGGTCAACCGCAGGGTGGCCTCTTAGTAAAGGGGTAGAGAAGCCTATGATTGGAAGGGAAAGGTGTGTGAGAGGGGAGGACCCTGAGAGAGGAGGACCCTGAGAGAAGAGAGGAGGTAAGTCTTTTTTGGAAACCAACCAGGCGGCAAGATTGTTGAGGTAAGGGAGTCTACACCTGAGGCCAGAGGTAGGGAAGTAGGAGGCACAGAAGGGAATGCCCAGGGGTTAGAATGTCTGCAAAATTGAAAACTGAGCCCAGGTTTCAGCAAAGTCCTGAGTATAGGGCTGGTGGAAATTTTCCAGGACTATTGCAGTAACCCAGAATGGAAGGCTGAGGTGCTGGAAGACCCACTTGTTCATTACTAACTGCATACATATACAGGTGCCCTGATATGCATGATTTGCGTAGGGTGTTTATATACATCAGAGTATGATGTGCTTTTTCTACTGCTGCCTTTTTCTTCCTTCTGTTCATATGCAATTCTCATTGCTTGCTTCACTGACTACTCTATCTTACCCTCCCCTCCTCCTCCTGATGCCCTTGAGTCCTTCCAGTTCATGGGACACTTCCAAACTGTTGCTTTACATTGCCAGACTCTAACCACCCAATTTTGTATACATTGTTCCTTTCATCTAGGTATTTTTCCCACAGCTCCTCCCACCTCTCATACATACAACTCACTGGGGATGGAGATAAGTCTCACATATTAAAGTTACTATCTGTGCTCTCAGATTACCCATCCCCAAATTTGGAAAATTATAGTTATTTTGGGATGGGAGATGGACTCTGGGGCCTGGGACTGGCAAGGGATACCTTTTCCATAAAAGCAGTGTTGCTAAATTTTGGTTTAATAAGCTTTTATATGCCAACCTGGGAACCTACCCTTTTCCTCTGTATCATTGTTCCTATAGGTAATATTTGTACAAATTCATACAAATGAGATTATTGCATTTTCTTTTCTTTTTTTTTTTTTTAAGATTTTATTTATTTGTTTGACACAGAGAGAGAGATCACAAATAGGCAGAGAGGCAGAGAGAGATGAGGAAGCGGGCTCCCTGCTCGGCAGGGAAGCGGGCCTCGATCCCAGGACCCTGAGATCATGACCTGAGCTGAAGGCAGAGGCTTTAACCCATTGAGCCACCCAGGCGCCCAGATTATGGCATTTTCAACCTACATCGAGTCAAAGATCATGGCCATCCTTTTATAAATTAACTTCTAAAATACAAGTTGAAGATTGCCTGTAATTTCTTCTAAATTCAACAGAATTGATGGAGGGTTGAAAAAAAATCAAGTACAAATTTTTTTAATGGACCTATCTATCTGACTCTCTGGGTGTCTGGATCTCTCTTTTTGAGGCCTAGGCTTTTCAGAACCAATGCAAGAGAAATTTTAGTGTGCTTTTGATCTGTTTGTTGGACTGTGTTTTTAACCTTACCAATAAAGTGATATCATTCAGGGTGTGGCAGATCATTTGAAAAAACAAAACAAAACTTGGTGAAATTCTGCAGATTTAAGGGCTTTAAGTAACAGCCAAAGTTATAAATTTCTAGAAAAAAGGGTGTAATCCAAAAGCACCAGGAAANAACAAAACAAAACTTGGTGAAATTCTGCAGATTTAAGGGCTTTAAGTAACAGCCAAAGTTATTGGATTTCTAAAAATTAAAAAGTTATTGGATTTCTAAATTTCTAGAAAAAAGGGTGTAATCCAAAAGCACCAGGAACGATGTCAGTCATCCTAAAAATATGCAGACTTTCCCCCCAATAGCGCTGCCCCAGGGAACTCAATCCAAAACTGCTACTAGCTGCAGTACAAGCAGCCAAAGCAGAATTAGATGCAAACAGATCCTTTCTTTAAAGTCTGGGCATAAAGAATGGAAAGAAAAAAATAATTTGCTTATGTTCAAGACATTCTATCCAATGTGAACTATAGAGGAATATTAAAGTTCCCCAAAATAGAAGAACTAGATGTTTTTATTGGTTAAAAGAAGCTGCTTCAAATGCATTCCAAAAGACAATGAGGCAAATACTTTCCATGGAAAGAGACAGCTGGGTAGGCTGTTAAATAAACTCACAAATAGCAAAGGAGTGAGTATAGTATGTGGTGCCAGCCATGTTGGGAGGGAAGGGTGGAGTGGGGGGTGGGTAGCACTATTTCTGTGCTTTGTCAAAAAGACAGGCTTTAGCCTGGGACAGTACCTGCCATTCAGAAAATTGCTGTTAATCTTCAGTCTGATGCTCCTAAGCATGAGATAGTTCTAAGAGAAGATCCTGAAAGGTGCCACAAACAGGTTCAGTACAGTTAAGGCAATTTCAGGATTTCCCAGAAATTAGTTGCCTTTAAGAATGAAACCACGGTTTTTAGAGTATGAAAGTGAGAAGAGACTTTAAAAGAAATATGCACCAGGCAATAACCATTTGGACATTTTTAGATGAAATTTAGTCAGGTTGCACATGAGTTCTCTTTAAGATCATGTCCAAACCTGATTTTCAAAGGGCAAAAGGTTGTAGTAAAAATTAAATACTGTAGTAAATAAACAACACAGTGAAGGAGAAAAAGTAGTAGAAAGTAACACATAGCCTTGAGTTTAAATTTTATCTGCTGCCGACTACCTGTGACTTGGGGTGAGTAACTCTCTGAAATTGTAAAATGGACATAATACCATTTACCTCACAGAGTGTGTACAAGAAGTGAAATAATGTATGAAAAATGCCAACAGCACTCTTTTTGGACACAGACTCCACAGATGTGGGAGCTATTGCCATCTCTGCTGCAAATGGACATGTTGGGAAAATACTTCTTCCCCCCAATTAAAAAAAAAAACAAAAACAGGAAAATAAGAACTGGTTATCAAGGAAGAAAAGGAAACCTCCAGATGGCAGAACTGAAGAGGGAACCCATAGGGCCTGAAACTACCTGGACCATGGAAGAGGCTCGACTAGATGTGTGTCTTATGATTGGGGTTTCAATGATGCCAGGGAATGAATGTTAGAATTTGAGGCTGCATTTAAAATAGATAGTAAAGAGCAGAAATGAGGTATCTGGGAAAGTTCTATTCCAAGAGAACTAAATATCAGTATCTACTAGCTCAAGGTCACAGCAGGAAAAAGCTTTCCATCCAAGGCTATGGGTGAAAACAAAGATTCAATAAAATTCACATAATAACTGGTTCAGGTTCAGGGACCTCTAAGGGCCCTAGAAGAAACAAATCTAAAAATTTCTCCAAAGGAAGTGACTACACATAGAAATAAGCCATAAGGAAAACTCTGAGAAGAAAATGCCACAGAAGATGAGCTCACAAATTTACAAAACATAATGAAATTCAATGTTAAGCACCAACAAATGGCAGAATTTCTACTTAAGAAAACAACTTTGAAATAAATATGTTTAAAATGCTCAAGGAGAAAACGGACTAAAATCCATAAATGAGAACAGGAGATTATGAAACAAGAATAGATAAATGTGACAACAAAATTGTTATAATCAAATATAACTTATTTAGATGGTTAAACAGTAGGTTAGACTAAAAAAGAAAATTCAGTGAATTGTAAGAAAGATGAGGAATCACCTAGAATATAGCACAGAGGGGGTAAAGAGATGAAAATGTAAGAGATGTTAAAGTAAAGCAGATCAAGAAGGAGACAGAGGAAACAGGAAAAACTCAATGTTTTTAGGAGAAAGTAAAAAATTGCCAGAATGAAGACATGCATTCCCAATTTAAAGGTATACAGTGAGTCCCAAAACAAGCAAATAAAAACTAATCCACACCTAGATGGATTTCAGTGAAACTCAGAAGCTATTAAAGAAGCTATATCCTTCAAAAAAAAATGACAAACTGACACCCGACTCTTTTCAGTAACAAGAGATGTCAGAACACAATGGAATGTCTATAAGATGCTGAAGAAAGATAACCAGCAACCTAGATCTAAACCAAGCTAATTTTTCTAACAGTGTGAAAAATAAAGACATTTTCAGACATGCAAAGATAGAGAAAATTTATTGAAAACAGACATTCACTGGAAGGTCTATGGTACAAAAGCATCTTTAAGTATTCAACAAGAAATAGTGAGCAAGGAAATAGACAAAACTTGTCAGTAAATCAGTAAGTCACACATTTTAAAAAACAACTCTTTCAAAGAGTTCTTTTTTTAAAAAAATATTTAATTTATTTATTTGACAGAGAGAGATCACAAGTAGGCAGAGAGGCAGGTAGAGAGAGACAGGGGGAAGCAGGCTCCCTGCTGAGCAGAGAGCCCGATGTGGGACTCGATCCCAGGACCCTGAGATCATGACCTGAGCCGAAGGCAGACACTTAAACCATCTAAGCCACCCAGGTGCCCCTCTTTCAAAGAGTTCTAATATAATAAACACATGGAAAATAGATCAGAAAAGGTATTTATTTGAAGGCTGGTAATAAAAAATAGGATGAGATACTTATTCAGGAAAAACACAGACAATGGCCATTTTATAAATATTTATATGCCCTGAAGTATAGATATGTTAAAAAAAACTTTAAGAATGAGTACAGGGGTGCCTGGGTGGCTCAGCAGGTTAAGCCTCTGCCTTCGGCCCAGGTCATGATCTCAGAGTCCTGGGATCGAGCCCCAGTGTGGGCTCTCTGCTCAGCAGGGAGCCTGCTTCCTCCTCTCTCTCTGCCTGCCTCTCTACCTACTTGTGATCTCTCTCTCTGTCAAAATAAATAAATAAAAATCTTTAAAAAAAAATGAGTACAAAATTGGGGTGGTTGGGTGGCTCAGTTGGTTGCGTGCCCAACTCGACTTCAGCTCAGGTCATAATCTCAGGATCCTGGGATGGAGCCCTGCTTTGGCTTCCTGCTCAGTGGGGAGTCTGCTTGTCTCCCTCTCCCTCTGTCCCTCCCCCTGCTCTCTCTCTGAAATAAAAAATAAAATTATAAAAGAGTAAAAAATAACTTTTTTAATATGTGAATAATTTTTGGTCCAGTGCAAGGGAAAGAGGGCAGGTTCAAACCTTCTTTAGAGGTAAGGACAAGAAGAGAAGTTAAGATAGGCATTATACCTGCCCTTTTCATACTAAAGACAAATAGAAAACAAAATGCAATGAAAAGAGTAAGTCTAAATATTTCAGTATCATAATAAATTGACCTTTTTTAAAAGAGAAAACTAACCCAAAGCATAAAGTTGGTGAAAAAGCGAATTGCAGAATACATACACCATTTACATAAAACTTAACACTTGAAATACTATATTTTATGAATACTTATATATGAATATGTAATAACAAGTAAACTGAGAAGGCATCACTAAATTCAGGATAAGTTCCTGGGGTGGAGGAGGGGAATATGGGGAGAATGACAAATCAAGTTGTCAATGTCATTTGTAGTTATTTTGTTCTTTATTTAAAAACAAATGTTAACAATGATTGATACTGAATAGTATATATGCAAGGTGTTACAATTTCTTTGTAATTTTTCATATTTTAAAAACAAGCAGACAGGGATGCCTGGGTGGCTCAGCTGGTTAAACATCTGACTCTTGATTTTGTCTCAGGTATGATCCACACGAGATTGAGCACCTCAACTCATTGGAGTCTGGGCTCTGGTGCTCAGCAGGGAATCTGCTCCTCTCCCACTGCCCCTACCCCCACTCGCATGCTCCAAAAAATCTTAAAAAAAAAAAAAAAAAAGAAAAGAAAAAACCCCAACAGGCATAGAACATGGCATAGATGTTACTTTCCTTCCCCTGGTTCAAGTGTGTTTTATAATAAAAGGAAATTATCTTCTTGGTTTGTTGGAAAGTTTTAATATTACTTAGTATAGTGTCTGATACATAAGTGTTTAATGTCAGTTTTCTCTCAAATAGAGTTCCTTCAATGTTAAACGTGCTTTGGTTTCTCAGTAGATAAAAATCGTTTTTGAAAGGCTACTTGGGGGACTTCAAGTTTCACACAAAATGAAGTAAGTATATTCCACTCTATCCCTGCTGCTAAATAGAACTGAAGACCCTGGAGGAAATACATAAAGCAACAATCAAGACTCTGAAAGATGGAAAAATGAAGGTAGCCTGGCTAGGCATTTTGGAACTTGAGGAATGATATGGCAGTAAAGTTCCCTGGGGGTTTTCCTTTGCCTTCTTTTTACCTTCTTTTAGCTTGGGTGCAAGGAAAGTCTACAACTGAAAACATCAATGGGCACAGCTACCCTGCTGCTGCTCCCCCTCCCCCGCCCCCACAGCTCCAACAAAGCCTGCTTTCAAAGTCAAAGAAATGGGAAAAGGATGACCTGTAGGAAAAACCCAGTTGATTTTTTGTGTCCCACTCCTCGTGAACACCCATCACCCTACTCACTGATGTGGCCAGGCCTATGGGGAGGAGTCTTGCAGACATCCCTGCCCTGCACTAAGTGACCAGCTGCAAAGGGGCAGCACCTTAATCATCCCTACTGGAGACCGAGGGAGAATTACAGAGAGAAGGGAGCTGGAGAAAAGGTTCTTTTAAATCTGTATATGAAGTCTTGGGGAGTTCCTCAAGCAGACCATGCATGGAATAAACCATAATCAACACAGCAAAATGAACTGCGTGGACTATTGCCCAGGCCTGAGACTGGGTTCTGGGTAAGACCCAAGTGGATGCAGACCAGAATAGCAATGCAAAAGCTTAGAAAACTAAATTGACAATGAACCACATAAGTGGGACAGAATATGCATTCTGAACCTAAACGGTTTGACTGTCATATAAAATAGAAGATTTAAATAGGAACAAGAGTTTTGTAATATTCAAAACGTCCAGGATACAATGCAAAATTACTCATCATATCAAGACCAGGAAAATCCCAATTTGAATGAGAGATATACAGAAGACTCAAATAGGAATTTTATTTTTTTAAAGATTTTATTTGAGAGAGAGAGCGCAAGCAAGGGGGAGTGGCAGGCTGAGAGAGAAGCAGGCTCCCCACCGACCTCGAAGCCTGACATGGGACTTGATCCTGGGACCCCAGGATCACGACCCAAGCTGAAGGCAGATGCTTAACCTACTGGGCTACCGAGGTACCCTCCAAACATAAATTTGCTATGCTTTCCACCAGTATCATTTCTCATCTATGGCAATTCACCAGAGTTTTAAAAATACCTGTATTTTCTCAAGGAGAGAATGCTATTGAGTTAAATTATTGGGTATGAGGGAAAGAATACTTTCAGAAACAAAGTGAATTCAGGATTAGGTCATTAGAGATCTTTTTTTTAAAGGAGGCTTCACACCCAGTGTGGAATCCAATGTAGGCCTAAAATTCATGACCATGAGATCAAGACCTGAGCTGAGATTGAGACCAACGCTCAACTGACTGAGCCACCCAGGTGCTCCAGTCATTAGAGATTTTTTTTTTTCAAGAATTATGTATCTGGGGGTGGGGGTGGAGAAAAGCTGAGGGAAACAGATTCTGTGCTGAGCATGGAGCCTGACTTGGAGCTTGACCCCACACCAGTCATTAAAGACCTTAATTAAGTCTATCAATAAGGTCATCTTACCTAAACTGGGACACTTTATTTTTTTAAAAAGATTTTACTTGGGGGCGCCTGGGTGGCTCAGTTGGTTGAACGTCTGCCTTTGGCTCAGGTCATGATCTCAGGGTCCTAGGATGGAGTCCTAAGTTGGGCTCCTCGCTCTGTGGGGAGACTGCTTCTCCCTCACCCTGCAGTTCCCCCTTCTTGTACTGTCAAATAAATAAAATCTTAAAAAGAGATTTTGTTTAGAGAGTTTGAGAGTGAGCATGTGAGTAGGGGAAGGGGCACAAGGAGAAAATCTCAAGCAGACTCCATGCTGAGTGTGGAGCCCAATGTGGGGCTCAATCCTATTATGCTGAGATCATGACCTGAGCAGAAATCAAGAGATGCTTAACCCACTGAACCACCCAGGGACCCCTAAACTGAGGCACTTTATATATTTTTAGATTTTATTTAAATTTTAGTTAACATACAGTGTATTATTAGTTTCAGGGGTAGTATTTAGTGATTCATCAGTTTGCATACAATATCCAGTGCTGATTACATCAAGTGCCCTCCTTCACGCACATCACCCAATTACCCCATCCTCCATGCACTTCCCCTCCAGCAATCCTCAGTCTGTTTCCTAGAGTTAAGAGTCTCTCTCTTTTTTAAAGTTTATTATTTTTTAAAAGATTTTATTTGTTTAGTTGACAAAGAGATTACAAGTAGGCAGAGAGGCAGGCAGAGAGAGAGGAGGAAGCAGGCTCTCTGGGAGCCCGATGTGGGGCTCGATCCCAGGACCCTAAGATCATGACCTGAGCCGAAGGCAGAGGCTTTAACCCACTGAGCCACCCAGGTGCCCCAAGTTAAGAGTCTCTTATGGTTTGCCTCCCTGTTTTGATCTTATCTTCCCTTCCCTATGTTCATCTTTTTTGTTTCTTAAATTCCACGAGTTAAATATTTGACTTATTTTGCTTAGCATAATACCCTCTAGTTCCATCCAATTTGCTGCAAATAACAAGATTTCATTCTTTTTGATGGCTGAGTAATATTCCTGTGTGTGTGTATATATACATACATCTTTATCCATTCATTTGTCAATGGATATGTGTGTTCCTTCCATGTTTTGGCTATTATGGACATTGTTGCTATAAATATTGGGGTGCACGTGCCCCTTTGAATCCCTATTTTTGTAGCCTTTGGATAAATCCCTACTAGTGCAATTGCTGGGTCACAGGGTAGTTCTATTTTTAACTTTGAGGAAACTCCATACTGTTTTCCAGAGTGGCTACATCAGTTTGCATTCCCACTAATAGTGCATGAGAGTCCCCCTTTTCCACATCCTCACCAACACCTGCTGTTTCTTGTGCTGTTGATTTTAACCATTCTGACAGGTGTGAGGTGACATCTCATTGTAGTTTTTATTTGTATTTCGCTGGTAAACAGTGATGTTGAGTTTTTCATGTTAGCCATTTGTAAGTTTTTGGAGAAATGTCTGTTCATGTCTTCTGCTCATTTCTTGACTGGATTTTTTTGGGGGAGGGGGTTGAGTTTGAGAAGCTCTTTATAGATCTTGCATAGTAGCCCTTTAGTTGATAAGACATTTGCAAATATCTTCTCCCAGCCTGTCAGTTGTCTTTTGGTTTTGTCAACCATTTCCTTTGCTATGCAAAAGCTTTTAATCTTGATGAAGTCCCAATAGTTCATTTTTGCTTTTGTTTCCCTTGCCTTTGGAGATGTCAAGAAGTTGCTACAGCCAAGGTCAAAGAGGCTCCTGCCTGTGTTCTCCTGTAGGATTTTGATGGATAGGTCTTTCACCCATTCGAATTTATTTATTTATTTAGTCATAAAGATTTTATTTATTTATTTGAGAGAGAGAGAGAGAGAGAATGAGAGGGGAGAAGGTCAGAGGGAGAAGCAGACTCCCCATGGAGCAGGGAGCCCGATGTGGGACTCAATCCCAGGACTCTGGGATCATGACCTGGGCTGAAGGCAGTCACTTAACCAACTGAGCCACCCAGGCGCCCTGAATTTATTTTTGTGTATGGTGTAAGAAAGTGGTCGTGGGGTGCCTGAGTGGCTTAGTTAAGTATCTGACTTGGTCATGATTTCAGGATCCCAGGGTCAAACCCCACATAGACCTTCCCAGTTAGCAGAGAATCTGCTTGAGATTCTCTCTCTCCCTCTGCCCCTCCCCCCAATTTCTCTCAAATAAATATCTTTAAAAAAATAAAGATTTTATTTGAGAGAGTGCATGTGCACCCATAAGTGGGGGGGGGAGGGTCAAGGAGGGAGAAGGAGATTCCCCACTGAGCAGGGACGCTGATGTAGGTAGGGCTCAATCCCAGGACCCTCAGATCATGACCTGAGTCAAAGGCAGACACTTAACCAACTAAGCCACCCAGGTGCCCCAAATAAAATCTTAAAAGAAAAAGTGGTACAGTATCATTCTTCTGAATGTGGCTGTCCAATTTTCCCAACACCATTTGTTAAAGAGGCTGTCTTTTTTCCTTTGGATATTCTTTCCTGAAGATTAGTTGACTATCCTGTTATGGGTCAATTTCTGGGCTCTCTCTTGTTCTATTGAGTCTGTTTTTGTGCCAGTACCATACTGTCTTGATGATTACAGCTTTGTAATAGAGTTTGAAGTCCGGGATTTGTTGCCACCAGCTTTGGTTTTCTTTTTCAACATTCCTCTGCCTATTCGGGGTCTTTTCTGGGTCCATACAAATTTCAGAATTGTTTGTTCCAGTTCTGTGAAAAATGCTGGTGTTATTTTGAGAGGAATTGCTGGGGCACTTGACAAGAGGAAAAGTGAATTGTATTCATAATCATTCTGGAACAACAAATACAACTTGCGTTTGTCCTGGGCAAACTGACACTTAAGGCTATCCTATCTATATTAGACATGTATTGCTATATAACAGATTACCCCAAAGTTTAGTGATTAAAGTAACATTCCTTATCGCAGTTTCTGTGGGTCTGGAATCCTTCAGCAGCTCAGCTGGCACATCTGGCTCAGGGTGTCTCAGCTGGGATGAATGGTGAAGTTACCTCAAGGCTCAACTGGGGGAGAATCCACTTCCAAGCTCACTCCTGTGGCTTTAGGACCTTTTTGGCTACTGGTTGGAGACAAGTTTCTTGCCATATGGGCCTCTCCATAAGGTAGCTCAAAACATAGGAGTTAGCTTCTCTGAGTGAATTTATGAGAGGGTACCCAAAGTGGCAGTCACATGAGTTTTAACCTAACTTTGGAAGTGATATCCCATCACTCTGGCTACATCCTATTCATTACAAAAATAAGTCCAGGGGCGCCTGGGTGACATAGTTAAGCATCCAACTCCTGGTTTCAGCTTAGGTCATGATCTCAGTGTCATGAGACTGAGCCCTACATTGGGCTCCATGCTCAGTATGGAGTCTGCTTAAGACTCTCCCTCTAGGGACACCTGTGCTGCTCAGTTAGTTAAGCATCTGCCTTCAGCTCAGGTCATGATCCCAGGGTCTTGGGATTAAGTCCCACCATCAGGCTTCTTCTTTGGCCTTGCTGCTGCTCCTGCTTGTGCTCACACTCTGACAATCTTAAAAAAAAACAAAACAAACAAAAAAAACCAAAACCAACCAACTCTGGAGGGTGATGAAACACTGCATAGACGTGACACACAGCATTTATTAAATAGCTCATTGATTAATTGGTCATATGACCCTAGCCAACCACAAGGAAGCTAAGAGGTACAATCCTAACACATGCACTTGAGAGCCAGAAATACCAGAACAGTATTAATGACTACCTGTCATTCTGGTCACTAAATATTCAACCCATTCTTGTGTCCTACAGAAACTATACATCCTCCAGAATGGTTACAATGAAGAGGACAAAAAGTGTTAGTGAGAATGTGGGGCAACTAGAACTCTCATACATGACTGACAGGAGTGTAATATGGTATAAACCATTTGAGAACATCTCTTCATTTGTTTTGAGTAAATACTAACGAAATTGATAGGTTATACGGTAAGAACATATTTTATAGGAAACTTTCAAACTATTTCCCAAAGACTTACAGATGAAGGTTCATAGCAACTATTTATAATACCAAAATCCTGGAAACTCAAATATCCATCACCAGATGAAAAAACAAACTGTGGAATATCTATATATAACGGAATACCCAGTAATACATTCAGCTTTTGTCCATTGTTTTGTTTGTTACATTTTGTTTTCAATCATGTACTTCCAAGAATTTTAATCTCAAACTACTCTTCACACAGCACCTTATTGTTATTCTAGTAATGCAATGCAGTTTTATACTTGAGGATATAGTATAAAATTTACTCTTTCATTCATTTTTTTAATAGCTGTAACTTGGTTTGCCTGCCTGGTCTCTCTAGCTCATTCTTGATGTTTTGTGTTTGGTGTTGTATTTTTTTCTTTGTACTGTCTGATTAATCCAGGTTACCAAATAATCAGTTCTTTCAGGGATTCAGATGTCTGGTGTATGGACCAGTCACCATACACTAGATAAACATGGAATCATCAAGCTCAATTCCCTAAAATTGAGGCATCGATTCCCTAAAATCAGGTAGAGTCATAAGCTCTGTATTTCAGGGTGTCCTGAAGAATGGGAAAAGGTTTGGTTCCTGACAAGCAGAAAATAGGACACAGTGGGCAAGTCAGAGCAGATCTCTATCCCATTTGTATGTAGGCTCTATACTAAAATCCAAAGCTATAATACAGGCAGGTCCCCTCTCTGTTATTCAAACTGTCATAAAAAGCTTATGAGACAGCTTAGGGTGTTTTAGATTGCCAGCTCCCCAATGTTTACCTAATATTCTTAAACATACTAGCATGTACATATTTGTTGAATGAACAATACTATTTAGAAATGAGTTCTACAACTAGAGGCCCTGCTTACTCTAATCAGAAAAAGCAATCACTGTAACCTACTACATGTAACAGAATCCAGTGAGAAGCTACTCTTTCAAACTTGAGCCTAAGAGGCAACCATATACTATATACCACCTGAAGGGATAACCACACCACCTATGAAGAAGCCTTGATGGGGGGTGTGGGAGGTGTGGGGGGGTGTATCAAACCTGAATCTGGTCATACTTGAATTCCAATTACCATTTTACATAGGATAAAGAGAAACAGGATAAACCATACCACATGGTTATAATCAGCAAAATCTTACTTTGTCAGAAAGGGTCCAGAATAATTTAAACATACAAATTGCAAAAAGTAAAGGAAAATTGAAGGGACATATACAGACTAAAAGATATGTATGTGATGCAATTAATAACAATGTAAGGTCCTTATTTGGATCCTGACAAAAACAAACCTAAAATATCTATACATGACATTTTAGACAATGGAAATTTAAACATTTACTAGATATCTGATGATATAATAACTGTTAATTGTTTTTTTACATGTGTGGCAAAGGTATTGTGGTTATTTCCTAAAAGTCTGTATCTTTAATATCGACCCAAAATATTTATGTAAAAAAAACCTGAGGTCTTTTGAAAAAGTTTAAAAGCAACGTAAAATTGTTTTGGGCCATTCTTGGCTCCTGAACATGTTAAGCTGGAATCCACTTTCTTTCCTAGTCCATAATATTATAGCAAAGTTAAGACAAAACATAGCCTAACTGTGGGAATCACTTATTTTGCTAATAAAAGCAGAACTAAACCAGTTCAAGTAGCTGAAACTGGGGGATGTTTGTTCCCCACTATTCACACAGAGAGGTGGCCAGTGCCAAAGGAAATACAACACTAGATGATACAATTTAATGCTTCATTTCAATCCAAAAAGGTCCTATTTGATTCTTCAAAATGAAAATGATTCCAGTGTCTGTAACTAGCCCTAAGTAAAAACAGTTCCAATCACTATGTTGTAAGTGATCCCCAGGACCTGATTTTGAATTTAATTGAAGGCAGGAAAAGTACCCAAACTAGTTTGGCTTATATTCAAATGTGAGAGCTTACATAGCCCAAAATTAAAGACTGCCAGTGTCTGTGGGCTCAGATTGCCTGTTTCTAGCACAGCTGTGCCACTTCCTTGACGTACAAACTTTGGCAAGTTTCTTAACATTTCTGTACCTCTAATGTTCATCCATAAGATGGGGATAATAGTACCTGCCTCTAATGGTTGTCAGGAGGATGAAATGAATACACATACAAACATACAAGTGACTAGTGCAAAGCAATATTCAATAAATATTGGCGCTATATGTGGCTCTGAATTCAGAAGCAGGAACACTGATATTAAATCTTTACTCTGATGAGAATGTAACAATATACTTTCAGAGGCTAGAAAGATGTTTTCTTATATTAAACTATCATATTACAACTTTACTCTGGTGAAAATATAACAAACATATTAAAACTTCACTCCGATGAACATATAGTAATATACTTTCAGAGGCTAGAAAGATATTTTCTAATGGCTGTGAAATACGTAGCACTGATAATACTAAAACTGAATGCAAGACTGAAGTTGTTATGGATAAAAGAAGAGTCACTAGGTATTTATTTTGAAAAATTTTCCAACTTAGTAGAAAAAAAAAAAATCAAACCCAGGGTGAAACCTGTCCTTAATGTTTAAGATTTCATACTAGTTCATATTACCAAAAATCAAGAATAGAGAATTATAGAAAACGTCTATTTTAAAATATACAATGAAATTCTCTGGGAGTGATTAATTCTTAAAAATATGCACTATAAGTCAGACAAATGTAAAAAAGTGAAGCAAGATGAGCTATTTTTCTGGTCATAAAATATTTATTAAGGTATACTTTGGGGAATATAGTGAATATAAAATCTAGGATCACAATATGAAGCAATTTCAGTCCTCTCAAAAGGCAGCCCAGCTCTCAATGCTCTGCAGATGTAAAACCACTGGTGAGACTCACTAAAAGCAGTTTGACTAGTACAGAAGAGGCTTTTCATGAACATTTACAACTAGAGCATCTGAATACCTCTTTTAAGTGCAAAACCACACCACATTACACTAATGCAGCAACAATGCATTCATATTGTTCTCATTAGTCATTAGTAGTCAACTTGCATAAAACACCAGAAAAAAGCACAATGGAGCTCACAAAATGGGCTAAAAAATGAACCTATCCTTGCAAAACACATTGTAATGGAAGAAGACATTAAAAATGTATTATGCACAATACAGAATCTGCGTTCCAAAGATCTTGAGTGTCATTTCCTCTGTAAAATCAAATTACACAAACCAGGCACAACTAATATTTGGGAGGCAGTGCGTAGCTAAAATTTCATTTAACTAATTACTCAATGATTTAAAAAATCCCCATAAGTCTTTTCTGTCCTGAGGTAGTTGCAAAATAAATCATAACTTGGATATCAACTAGAGCTGAGGCTTTGACTTTTTACTCATTTAAAACTAGTTGTTACTGATAGGAACTACCTTTTGATATTTAAAAGACAGTTGAGAAATGGGCCTCTTACTACACACACAAGATAATGGCTATGTAGGAAAGAGGATTAGCTGCTTCAGAACGTGAGAGATATGGTCCACCATTGCGCTTTCACCCTCCCCGCCCCCTCCCCCAACCATTTTAGATTCTTTATTGTCCAAAAAGCCATCAAGAGCAACACAGCAGAAGTAGACAAATCATCGTCCTTTGCTGTAGCCAGGGAAGAAAAGCTCAAGTAGACTCTGCAGAATCTCATTGGGAATCATGAGATAATTCTGGCCAAGATCATGCCGGCAAGCAGGGCAGGAGAAAACTTGAGCCTTAAAAGAGCGCTGTAAGCAATCCTAAGGCAAAACCAAAAAACAAAACACCCAATTTCATAAGAGTAATAGCATGTAGAAAAGTCAACAGGAAAGTCAACAGGTTACGCTTTTAGGGAACTAGAAACCCTGTAAAGGCCTGAATCTGCACTATGAAAACTAGTCTACAGACATGGCTTCAAGTTCCACTTCTAGCACATATTGTGAGACGTAAGGTAAACAACTAACTTTTGTGTCCTTTAATTTCCTCATCCAATAATATGAGAGCGTTAGAATTTATGTATAATTTCCACTAGCCTCATCTTCTAGGTTAGATTTTAATCCTGTTCTTTCACGACAGAATACCTGAAAAAAAATTAGGATTCCCCTGTTTAGAACTAAGTCATATATTTCATCAAATCACTTAAACGTAGAATGTGTCTTCCAAAAATATACAGGTCAGGCACAAACATATGCAAGTGTACTTCCATTTTACAAAAGAAACTGAAGTTCAGAAGTTATCAGGGCACATAAGCACTGCACAGTGGAGCAGGATTCCAACCTTGGTTTGACTAAAACTCAGTTTTTCCCTTTGCAACCACACTAATAATATTCAACTCCTCTGGGCATTCTGCCAGACAGAATCTGTTTTAGATTCCATTATATGGATGGAATTCAGTTTGTACTACAGTATCTGAAACATACATAAGCTCTAACATAGAAAACAGCAACACCACCTCACTTTCTTCTCCATTTCAACCTCTCCTCAGTAATTCCAAACATGAATAGAATACCTCAACTATACATATTTGACTATTACTGTAGAACTGAAACATGCATTACCGCCAAAATGTAATGAAATGTTTCTTAACTGACCTTGTCCACAACTGTTCTGCTGCATGGAAAATGCTTTACATGCTAAAAACGTCTAGAGGTTAGTGTACCCTTTTGTCCTAACCAAGGGAAAATGAGAAAGAAATCTACTTACTTTACAGACATTATGGAGGCAATCGGTTGTCACAGGCTGGTAGACTAGCTCCTGGCAGCAGACGCACATAAAAGATTGTTCCAATTTTTTCAGAAAATTCTAGAATGGTACCCAAGGGGGGGAAAAAGGTTAGCATTTCATAAAATGTAACTAAGATTTAAGTAATTAGGGAAAAAATGTCTTTGTCATTATAACATATTTTGTGTTAAAAAAAGTGATGATAACCATAAGCAAACATATAAAACTGAAGAAATTCCATTCCATTAAAATTTACACATTAGCTTTAAATCTTAGAACTGGACTGGAAGAGGTGCAAAATCAAAATATGTGGCATTAAAAAGTGAACGTTCCCCTTAGGACTCACATTCCAGAGATTACTGTTTTCCCTTTAAAACAATCACGGATGTATGTTAACAAACTGGGATTTAAATAAAAACTTGAAAGGAAAAAAAAAATGGACAGCTTGTCTCCAAGTCATTACATACAGATTTTTTTCAAAAAAGCTGGGTGATATTCCAGTATATGAATACATATCTTTTATTCGATCTTTTGCTGTTACAAAACCTCAGTATTTTTTAAGCTAAAAAAATAAAAGCACTAATATACTCTGTAGTATTTAATACTCTGAAGAATCAGTATCTTTATTTTCCTAGGCTTATTTTCTGTGGTAATTTACTTCAATCTAAAAAATCCCTTATTTCCCTGATGCCAGCCAGTGTTTACTCAAATTGGGAATAAAAGGTAGAGCCATCTTGGAGCCCTTGGTTGGCATAGTCGGTTAAGCGTCGACTCTTGGTTTCTGCTCAGGTCATGATCTCCGGGTCTTGAGATCAAGTCCCACATTAGGCTGAGCTCAGTGAGGAGTCTGCTGAAGTTTCTCTCTCCCTCGGCCCTTCCCTGTGCTCTCATACATTCTCTCTTAAATAATAAATCTTAAAAGAGAAAAAAAAAAGGTAGAGCCATCTTAAGCAAAGATGATCAAATAGGTACTCTTATACTCATCAAAAGATTAAGCCCCTCATCAGGCTCCCCTCACTGCACGTGAAGCCTGCTTAGGATTCTGTCTCTTTGTCTCCCTCCCCAACAATCTGCCACACTCCTGGCACCTCTCAAAATAAAATTAAAAAAAAAAAAAAAAAGTTTTTCCGATAAATCTCACCCATTTCTTTTCTTCTTCTTTTTTTAAAGATTTATTTATTTATTTGACAGAGAGACAGAGATCACAAGTAGGCAGAGAGGCAGGCAGAGAGAGAGGGGGAAGCAGGCTCCCCGCTCGCTGAGCAGAGAGCCCGATGTAGGCCTTGATCCTAGGACCCTGGGATCATGACCTGAGCTGAAGGCAGAGGCTTAACTCACTGAGCCACCTAGGCACCCAATCTCACCCATTTCTAAAAGTTTAAGAACTAGGGGCACCTGGATGCCTCAGTCTGTAGAATAGGAGCCTCTTGATCCCGGTGTTTTGAGTCTGAGCCCCACATTGGGGGTAGAGATTACACAAAAATAAATAAATAAAATAAATGAACAGGGATGCCTGGCTGGCTTTGGCTCAGTCGATAGAGCACGTGACTCTTGATCTCGGGGTTCTGAGTTTAAGTCTCACATTTGGAGTAGAGATTACTTAAAAATAAAATATATAAGTCATATATATATATATACACATACATATATATATATAAATAAATGTATAAATATATTAATGGATGTTTAAAAATTGTACCAGGGAACATTCTTAATATTGATGACTATTTCTCAAATAAAAAGCAACACAAAAACTGAGAGTTCTCTCTAAATTTAGACAGAAAGACAACTAACCCCATTTCAGACATATGAGAAGTTCTGGCTAATGAATGGACAAAAATAAAGGGAACATTGGAAAGAAGAAATTACTAGAAGATGACAAGATAAAAATTCAAGAGAGGATACTAAAGTTCACCCAAAATAGTTGCACAGAGAGAAAAACCCAGAAAAGTAACTATATTACACTTAATAAGGGGTTACTATCTAATAAAATGGGATATTCTAATTTTAAGCAAAATTAAAGACATAATAAAAGCAAGTGAACAAAGAAGGAATAGACAATTCACATTTGAAAATTCCAGCTTCTGGAATTGGATAAGAAAGTTTCATTTGCAAAATACAGCTTAACACAAAATCAACACATCAGTTGTAATTTCTTTTCACTTTAAAATTTCATCATTACCCAAAAATAGGAAAAAAAAACATATAAAGTATTTAAATAAATCAAGTTTTTGTTTTGTTTTGTTACCACTAGGTTAAATATGTGCTTCATTGCTTAAGATTTACACCATCAGATAGTCTTGATCTACAGCAAAAAATTTCCCACTGAGTTTTAAATTGTGTTATACAAACTGAAAATTTCCCCATGAACAGTGCCTTCAACATAAATGAGTAAGTTCAGGCACAGAGAGGTCAGACCAACAACTAACAGGCCAAAATTCAATTTCAAACCATTTAAGTGTTACTTTAGATTACTACTGAAAGGTAGTGGCACTGGTTGAGAGGATTACATAAAAACATCAAGTTTTGACTAATCTGGAGAGAATATTATTTTTCACTATTTGTTAATATTAGAACATTATTATTAAAGAAACCTTTACATACTGGACCTTCCACAAGAGAGGCAAGCACTTCATCCCATAGTTTCTGGTTTTGGTGATCTTCTCTAATTAGATGTTGTTGTTGAGGGGTTAGTTGGAAAGCCTCAACTGCTTCTGCTGAATCTGGTGTTTTCAACACTTTGGAGGCACTTGGACAATCATCTAGATTTATTTAAAAATACATAAGCAGATTTATGAGGGATTCCAAGCAGAACTATGACATCAAAGAGTTAATTGGCACCAGTAATGTTTAGCATGAAGATAACCTGCATAAGGTAGCATCTAACTTCCCTTGGAGTTTAGAATACTACATTTGCTACTGTTTTGGCTCTGACACTATTAAAATACACAAAAAGTCCCTCGCCTCTCCGCCACTCCCAAATATCGCTTTTAATTTCTTACGAGTTCTCAATTTATTCTCTTAATATTTTTCTTTATTAGTAACTATGTTTTTAGGATTTATGTCTGCAATCATTACCTACCATCTGTAGTCGGCCTTTTTGAGGCTCCACTGGCCTGCTTCTTTGACTGTCCTTTAGTCTTCTTCCCTTCCTTATCTGAAGGGTAACCTACTGGATACTGATGGGGGAAAAAGTACAATATAGATTTAACCTTCACAAAGAAGTGGAGGGGTGGTTTCTAGATGCTGCTGAGAAATTTAAAAAGGGGAGGGGTGAAGAGTCTATATTTTTCCTAAACTGAGAGACTTATATAAAGGAAACAGACATTTAAAGGACAGAAAGACTATGAAAATCCCCAATTCAGTGTAAAACCATGTAGTTATGACTGTTCGGATATTCTATCCTATAAAATAATCTTAGTTTCAGATCTAAAAGAGGAAAGACAAGTTTTCCAGAGATTTGATTAGGTGGCTTAAAAAGTTTAAGGAAGAGAATAATCTAGATATGAAGGTAAGTGAGGATAAACCACAGAGCACAGTACAGTATTCATATAGATGGTATTACACTCAATTGTGGAGCCATCTTTAAAAAACCATACAAAATAACCCCCGCCCCCAACATTAAGGACTAAATTTCTTATCTCCCAAAATAAGCAGGGGGGGGGAGGGAGGGAGATGGGGCTTTTGGAAGATCTAAAGCCACTAAATTACTGAACTCTTTATCACCTACAGGTTAGACTTTAAGAAATAAAGTCTACCTATTTGTGTTTTACTGGCTACCCTTTTTTGGGGGACATGCTTTATTGATAGCACTGATATTGAAGGCTCAACATGTTTTAGGCCCTATCAATGATACTATATTATCACGGTAGAAGGGCTTACATGCTTCTGCTTATGGTTTCAAATCTAACCTATCTAGAACATTGCTCTGCTGAACAATGAATCTGAAAAAAATTTTTTAAAAATGGATTTAACAAGTTATTTTTTTTATATTGTTATAAAAAGAATTATTTTGGCAGTTATTTTAGCAGCCGATGGGTCTCATTTAATCAATGAAACAATTAATTCTACAAGTTTAAAAAGAAAACAAAAACAGACACAGACTTGCACTAGAAAACACACACTCACCTGCCTGGTGGTCAGACACTTGCCCATAGTTCAGCCCCTACACATGCAGTGTGGGCAGAGCCAGGGGAAATGAAAAGCTGGTAGTCTTTATAGGAAGCACAACAATGGGGAGTGATGGAGGATGAACTCAAACCATGCTCTGAAGTCAGTGTCAGGGACAAAGTCTAGGGTGCATAGGCGGTGGTCGGGGAATGTAGCCATACCATCCATTATGCACACAAAACCAACAGTCTAATATGGGTTAACAGCTGAACATGGGCAAAGGGGGAAAAAAAAAGGCAAAGCACTAAAGGTGGTGACAGGACAGGGAAGCAGCTTTGAGGGAGAAGAGAAAAAAAGGGGTGAGGAAAAGTGAGAAGGGTAGGAAGCAGACCACTCTTACAAGCCACCTCCCCCTTCCCCTACCACAGACACACCCCCTGTGCCCTCTAGGATAAACTTCCCTTCTCAAGGCCTCCTTTATGTAAATTTTACGTATCCCTCTCCCTCATTCTTCAGGTCATTTCCAAATTGAATTGGAAATATTTTACTCTTCACTGAAGGCCTGGCTTTTCCCAGGCACGATTCTTTTTTTTTTTCCCAGGCACGATTCTTGGTCTTAGGGAGGTTTGACACCTAGAATGCCACCTTTTTACTTGTTTTCCTTCTGTATACTTGCATGATTTCATTCCTCACCCCTTAAAGTCCACTGATCAATTGCCATGAGTTGTATCCAGTGTTAAGGCACAAAGATACTAGAGAGGTGCACATTTTTGTGAAAATACAAGTATAGCCTAGACAAATGTAATCTAACCTGTAAACGTAGACATAATCTCCTTGACCGTTCTATTCCTTCTGAGGTCCAGGGAGCAGGTTCAACATCATCTCTTCTTAAAAGGTAGCGCCAAACCAAGAATCCATGGCTTGATGAAATTTCTGGCCAGTATTTCACGACCTAAATCATAATATTTTATAGTAGTTTGAGATTTAATCCTTAGATTTATATTACTAGTTTAAGTACACTTGACTGAACTAAATGCAAGTTCAAAAGATACTTTGTTGTAGGAAGAGTAAATAAAAAATGTTCACTAAGATATTGTTTTGACCTCATTTCCTAATTAAGTTAGTTCCCATATAAGTACACATTGCTACAAATTTGAAACATTAACAAGATTATGCTCACAAATAGATTCCTGCATAATAGATAAAAATGGTGGCAGCAAACGCTTCCATTTTTTAAACAAAGAAAACAACCTATTTTACAAAATACAACGTGCTTGGCTTTGACAATCTATTACGATTAAAATATTTATAAAGATATAAGAATCAGTATCTACAATGGCCACATTATTTAAATAATTTCATCACTGAGAACATATACTTATAAAAAGCTTAACTCAAAATATAACTCTGCCCTTATGGACTTCAAATAAACATTAAGAGAAAAGTATCAAAGTTAGGAGCTCACTTTATATATCTGTTACATTTCCAGAAAAAGAAGTACCAACTAAGGTGATCTACTGTTTCCTTTAGCCCACCCCAACAGAGTAGTTCCCTTTGGCAACCCTGTCTTGAAAGCCCAGGAAGAATGACTAACAAGATGTCATGCCAGATAGAGCACCTTATAAATGCCATCATATCTGTTGCCTTCTTCAGGAGCATATTTGCTGATCTTCCTCCCTTTAAAACTGCGTATCACTCTGACTGGCTTACCAGCTCTCCAATTCCGAGACTCTGCTCCAATTTTATCATCCAATGGAGCATCACAGTTTAGGGCCAATGCCCTAAAAAAATAAAACAAAGTCTTTATACCGAGTAATCTTTAAGTATATAATCGCATTATTAGCTCAATTAAAAGGTGAATTATGCCTTACCTGATGGTTAAGATTCTATGATTCTTTCCATATTATTCCAGATAATAGGATTATGCTTTCCCCCACCAGCAGAGAAGACAAATCAGTTTTCTGATGTCACCCCCAAGCCAGGGGATTGGTTCTCAGATAGCCTGTAGGGTTCTTCTGAAAGTAATAACATCTGTGCCACGTATAATAGAAAACAACTAGAAATACATGGAATTTTTTTAAAATAACGTTCGTTGAGGGAAGGGAGAAAGTTGGAAAACTAAAGCAAGTGATTGTTGTAGTATTTATTTTTGATAAGGGAGTGAGGTAAATTGCTGGAATAATGTAGAAAGAAATCCAGGAAAATAAATTTGTCAGCAAGGTACAAATGACCTTTCTAGGTCTACTTTCCACATTCCAGATGATAGAGAATCCTTAATGTTTAGAAGCTACTAAAGAACAAGCTTAATAGGAGAATATCGTTTAAAAACTTTGAGTAAAAAGTTTAAATAAAACTGAAGCATTCAAATGCCTGTGTTAAATCATGACAATAGAGATTTTTGGCTCCTCCAGATCACTATTTTTACTGTGACATGTGAACAAGGAGGAACCCTGAGTGAGAAATAGCACCTGATTTAGTTGAAGCTTCCTTAGTATGTGTACTCACTTAGTAGTAATTAATCAGTAAGGTTATGTAAGAAGACCTTTCTTGGGAGAACTTAGTCCTGCCAAGAAAAACAAAAACAAAAAACCAAAACAACCCCCCACCTCAGAAAACCCCACCAAACTAGAATCTACTTAAAATTAGTATTCTTCTTCTCAGATACCTACTTCCTAACTTAAGTGAAAAGAAACCACTGAGAACATGTAAGGTTAACACACATACACACCCAATTTGGCAAATTCAGATATGATACAAAATACTTTTTCGGGGTATAATTTTACTCAGGCTCAAATAAAAAAAAAATTGACCTTATGTCTAAATGTCTCATCTACCCAGATTTCTTGATCAGTTATATTGTTAAAGTAAATAAACTCAATGTGTTTTGTTAAAAAAAAAAGTTTATAAATGTGGTCAAATATCAAAGTTTACCAAGTTATCTTTTTTATCTCAAAGGGAGATGCATTAAATCTCTAGGAGGTAGAAGAAAATGTAGCCAACCTTCTAGGGCTATTATTCCATCTTATTTATGTAATACCTATTGAGATATACATACTTCATCTTCTTAAAGAGCTAGGAAAAGGACAAATATTACTTTCACATTAATGAGTGGAGTGCTTTGGTGCTTATAGGCACATTCATTGAGAATGATTGCTACCACTAACTGGCATTATTAACTCACTTCTAGCTTTACATAAGTATGTACGTTGTTCAAATATGTGAAAAGAATCTAAGATCAAACTCGGTGAAACAAGGCTTTTCCATTACTCTGCAGCTCAATCGATTGCTTCTAAATGACCTGCTAAAGGAAGGCCAGGTTACCTTCCTGCCCTCTTCAATTTCATAAAATGAAAGAGCTGAGAATAGGAACAAACTTCTCAAAGCAAGAAGCAAGTGCCACACTACCTCTTAGTGGAGAAGCAAAAATGAACTGGACTACATACTAGTCAGGGAAGAGTGTAATATGAGGCAGAGCTAAGGGTCTTTCACCTTGGTTTTCACGTTTATAAAACATATAGGTATCATTGCCCAGAGGTCTTTACAATCATAATGCGTACTCAAAGCTTAATGTATAAATTAACTAAATGGATGTCAGAGTCCCTATGATAAGTCAATCCTATATGGTTTTGAGTTAATATTTTATATTCACTATCTTCCTTTCAAAACATTTTTACTACTTGTTATTTTCTAATAAGATTATAACATATGGTATATGGGGTTATACCTATTAGATTTTTTAAAAGCTTGGAAAATATTAACATGTATATTGTACATGCAGGAAGTTAGGAAACAAACTTCATTCAAGCAAGATAATCTATTGTTATTGAAAGGTAAATACAATTTTCAGATTTGACAATGTGAAAAAGCCCTTTTGCAAATTCAAGATACACTCTCACTGACAAAAACACATCAAAATATTTCTAACTTCTTTTAAGATCATTCCTCCTGAAGAACTGCTATTTTGCTAGAAAAAGACTAGCTAGGGACTGGACTCCTGCCTCAGGAATGTTTTCACCAGCAAATCTGACCTGTCTCCTCTGCTGGTTCAGTTAAATAATCCTACTGTCAGAAATAATATAGAAGGAAGACATAAAAACAGACTGTATGTAATTTGGTATGCAACAAATTCTTGAAATCATACTGGTGTATTCTTTACCTCACACGGTAATCAGAAATTAAGGGCACACTACTTAAAACCGAGTGATTTAGACTCAAAGAAAAATACTCATTTTTACTCAATAATCCATAAAACACCCTTATCAATAGGATATAAAAATTTCAACTTTGTAAAATTGATCAAAAAATTATCAATATGACAAGTTATTATGTGGTTGGTGCTACCTGTTGGTTTGGGTCACTTTTTTATTATTCCTATTAGCATGCACGTATGAAATAAAACATTTTTAAGTCATTTTTTGTTCCCATGGAAGCTGGAATATCATTAATACTTCTATAGGACAAAAGTCAGCACAAGGTGGCTCTTTTGTAATGCTTTGTAAGTATTTACTTAGAAAAAGTCACTTTTGTATGTAATGTTTGTAACTAAACATTCTCTTCTATAACACTTAAGAAACATTATTATAAATTCTACAATTTATAGAGTGAGTGTACTTGAGTGTAGTTCTGGTTAAGTTTGTCTGATGTTTCACTTATGCCCACAAATGTGGCTCCCAAACTTAAACCTATCTCACATTGGTGAAACTCTTAAAAAGAAGTTTGTTACTTTAAATGATAAATCTGTGTTGAGTAAATCATAACTTTGACCTATGGAATAGTAGATAGCCACCTTGTTCTCAATTTCACTCACATAGGTTCCCTTCTTTCAAATGTTTCAACATGTTTTCAAATGCAAAACACATGTATTAAAACTGGGAATTATATCATTTAAAAAACAGTATGAAGAAATAAGAATGCCTACAATAATTATATAATCAGATAATGGGATTTTTAATTTAGATATTTAACTCTTAATTTAAGATTCTCCCCTGCAGTCTAACTTACAAATTATATTACTATAATCAAACTTTTATACAAAGCCCAAATAGATAGTCTTTACAAACTCTAACAATAAAGAGTACCTGTTCATGTTTGTTAATGTCTGATCAGCTGATGGTGCACCAATTCTTTTATTACCAGCAAGATTTTTACCACCACTCCCAGTGTATGTGAATTCATCACCGCGGTCCTACAGGAAAAGATTTTCAGCATTAAGATACCTAAATCCAAGCATAATCTCGCCAATTCTTAATTTATAGTCAGAATATCTGGTTAGGATGTTATGAATTTACACATTCTCTCTCAAGGTATCTTGAGAGATACCTGCCAAAATATCTCAAATGCAGCTATGTACATAGTACATCTCCAAGTTTTATCAAGTTACATCACTTGATCATTTTAAAGTTAGAGCTTCCAATACCTCCAAATGTGGCTATTATCATGCCATATATATAACTGAATAATCTCTAGAATGTTACAAAATAAGACTTTATGCACTGGAAATATTGTTTCATTTAATTCAATGGTATTAAAATAAACATTAATATTATCTTGTAGGTTTTTATAGAATACTATTTTAGTAAATACTTCTTATCTGACTTCCCATCAGCAATCTACATTATACCCAAGTTTGCTGTTAAATTTCAAAATTAAAATCCTAACAGCATAGTAAGTTCCCCAAATTTCACACTGTATATATAGGTTCACTTAAATTACATTCAGGTGAAATGAATGCCTATCATTAAAAAGATCATTGGAAAAGAATATGGAAATTAAAATTTGTATAACATGTCCACTAAATGTGAAAAAAAAAACATGCCAAAGGAAATAGATGCTACATAAACTAGGACCACGAATAATCTCTGTAATAGCTACAAATTTATATTGATATTACCAAGTCTCTGATTCAGTACTCAAAATCAGTTGAGAAGAGTATCAGTATACAAATTAACTCTATTAACACTAACAAAAGAGTGGGTTTTTTTTTTTGGTTTTTTTTTTGATTAGCTGACACACAGTGTTAGTCTCAGGTATATAACATAGTGATACAAGTTTATACATTATTCTGTGCTCACCACAAGTGTAGCTACCATCTGTCACCATACAATGCTATTACA
Organism: Ailurus styani; assembly: GCA_002007465.1. Taxonomy (NCBI): domain Eukaryota; kingdom Metazoa; phylum Chordata; class Mammalia; order Carnivora; family Ailuridae; genus Ailurus; species Ailurus styani. The sequence continues at coordinate 94,326 of LNAC01001167.1, read as the reverse complement.
ATATCACTGACTATATTTCTTCTGCTGTGCCTTTTAGTCCTGTGACTTACTCATTCCATAACTAGGAGACTGTATCTCCTACTCCTCTTCACCCATTTTGCTCATTCCCCCATTCAACAGTGTTTCTTCTTTATTGCAAGATTTTCATTAGTTTAGACTAAACTTAAGATAATGAAGTTTACTCTACTAAATCCCTGTAACAAAGGTCAATTATTCTGCATCTTGTTTTGGATTAAATCGTAACTAAAATCTCATGGTTTTAGAAGTGCTTTTATTGGTCCAAAAACCATGATTTCACTTTTTGTTGATCTAATATTGAAGTCTGTATTTTAAAGACTAAGGCATTAAGGAATTTCGTCTTTAATGTGTACTCCATTTGAAGGAAATCTAATACGTAACTACATCTAGAGCAGCCCAGAACACTTCCTAATCAGAAACAGTCTTCCAAATGGTACCTGGATTGACTTCACAATGCTTATACTCATAACGTTCTCAACTTACTTTTTTTTTTTTTTTTTTAAGATTTTACTTATTTATTTGTCAGAGAGAAAGAAAGTACACAAGTAGGGAGAGCAGCAGGGAGAGGGAGAAGCAAGCTCCCGGCTGAGCAGGGAGCCCAATGAGGGGCTTGATCCCAAGACCCTGGGATCATGACCTGAGCCAAAGGCAGGTGCCTAACCAACTGAGCCTCCCAGCCCTCCTGTCAACTTTTAAAGTTATAATTGTGGTGGTGCTATAAAGGAAAAAGTAGTGGTGACTATGAGATCATAATAGGGGCAACTTAAACTCAGTACTGTCTAAAATGAAAGAACAAAAACACTTCTGATTATTCTTCAAACAGCAAATAATCAAGTAAGAATAATTAAAATTCGATGTCATTAGCTCCTCTATACTTTAATCATCACACATCAACAGAAACTTAATTATTATTAGGGGAAAAAAGAATTGTTGGACTGTCAGTACTCAGCCAATATATTAGTTCAGACTAATCTTCCTAAGGAAAAATGATCAGCCCAAATATTTTACATGTTCTAGTCCATGCTCCACAAAATTGTACCCCTATGGGTCAGTAGCCTAAAGAAGCCTGCTGTCTGGGAACACCTCATGTAAGAAGCCATCATCTATATAGGGAATATACTCCTGCCCCACAGTGACTCAATTTCCCAATCTCAACTCTTCTCTCAAATTGTGAAGTAGCCGCCTAACACAATAAGCTGGATGCTCCCATTCCTGCCATCACCTTTATCAAGCAAGACCTTCATCACAATCTCCTCACTGCCCCCTGTAAAGACTATCAGATAAATATCCCAAAGCTAGTTAAGATCATTAAACTTTTCCCAGACACCTTTAATGATTCCTTAATTCAAAGCTACCTAGTATACAGTTTCAATCTCTGCCAGTTTCTCTCAAAATGCCCCTTACATGTTTGCAAAACTGGGTAGTACCTGCCACTTTACTGCTGATAACACTTACCTAACATTTAGTGTGTGTGTGTATGTGTGTGTGTGTGAAGTTTGGCTAAGCATTTACATGTGATTCTTTTAATGCTCACATGAATCCTATGAAGCATTTTTTTTTTTCATAAATGAGGCAGAGGTTCACTATCTTGCCTAAGGTCACTTAGCTAGTAAGAGATGGCACCTGCACACAAACCCAGTTTGGTTCCAGAATCTGTTCCTCATCATTGAGCACCATCTTTTTGAGTTCTCATTCCTCAAAAGAGGTTACCCTAACGCAGGGCCCTAAAACTAGCATTTGATTCTCAAGTTACTAGACTAAAATATTAGCTCGTTTATCAACAGGTATTCAGTAGTTTCACATCCACTCATCTGGACAAAACAAAGATTACACGCTCCATGAATGTTATACTTAAAGGTTTCAAAACATATTTTTTTTCTCACATGAGAAAAGTTTATTCAGGTTTCCTCCACTTATTTCTGTAGATATGACCTGCCTGGAATAAGAGATCAAAAGATTAAAAATGCTTATAAAACATATTAACATCTCCAAATATATCTTAGCTGGTGATCTAAGCCTATGTGTTTTAGCTCCAAAATGAATTATTCTTTACATTATTTAACAGACTGAGAGTTAATTGCTTAAGACACATAATTAATAGCTCATCAGTACTTTACAAATGTTTAGTGTCTGACTGGTAACTATATTCAAAAGAAGAGGAAAAGGGGAAGTAGTAGTAACCACCCCAATTCAACTTGGTACTTGTTTTCACCTCTACATGTTTATGTTTTGTATATTTAAGATAAGTTCTGCTATAGAGAATACAACTGTTTGAATCCTTGTTATATGCTAAGACTACATAAATTACCTCATTTAATATCAATAATTTTGATATAAAATGGTGGTACTATTTTTTTCTACTTTACATATGTGGAAACTGATGTTTACTGAAGTAAAACAACTAGGTCAAGGTCTCACGCAAATGTCAGAGTCCAGATCAAACACAACTGGCTAGGTGCTAAAAAAATGTTAAAAAGATTCTATTTTTAGCTGGCTTGTTTTCTTACAGAGCCTTAAAAAAAAATTAAGTGCCAACTATAGTAAACTATAGAACATTCTTTGTATTTCTGAAAGATACAGCTTAAAAATAGGCATGTTTAATGAGTACTCAAATAATTACCCTGCATATTTCCATCTTCAGTTTCCTCTGCCATACTAGTATAAATGTACTGCCAAATGTTCCCGTTAGAAAAACGGCAAGCTTTTCTACCTTTGTCTGAAAACATACTACATGTAGGCCTCTACATAACAATAACATACCATGAAAACAAACCAATGAAATAGACTGGGAGAAAATACCTGCAAACTACATATTCAATGAACAGCAAAAAAACCCCAAATATGACTCAGAAAATGGGCAAATGACCTGAAGATATATCAGCATCAGCCATTAGAGAGATATCTATCAGAATGGCTAAAGTAAAACAAAGCAACACCGCACGCCAGCAAGAATGCAGAGAAACTGGATCACTTACTTACACACTACTAATAGAAATATAAAGTGGTACAGTCCCTCTGGAAAACAATTTGGCAGTTTCTTAAAAAACTAAACATGCAACTACCATATAACCCAACAATGCACTTCTGGGCATTTATCACAGAAAAATGAAGACTTATATTTATTAAAAAAAAAACAACCCTGTACTCAAATGTTTATTGCAGTTATTTGTAAAAGTCGGAAACTGGAACAATCCGAATGTTCTTCAGTGAGTGAATGGTTAAACTGTGGCGCACCTATAGCATGGAATGCTACTGAGCAATAAAAGGAATTAACTATTAATACGTGCCACAATTTGAGAATTCTGCTGAGTAAAAAGTGCCATTCCCAAAGGTCACATACTCTATGATTTCACCTATAAAATTTTTTAAAAAAGATTTTTAGAGAAAGAAAGGGGGAGAGAGGACGTGTGAGCATGTGAGGGGAGGGCAGAGGGAGACAGAGACTGAGAATCTCAAGTAGACTCCCTGTTGAGTGCGGAGCCCCACTGAGGGCTTCATCCCATGACTCTGAGATCGTGACTCAAACAGAAATCAAGAGTTGAATGCTTAGCCGATTGAACCACTTAAGCGCCCCTCCACTTCTAAAAATTTTTGAAACAACAAAACTATAGAAATGGAGAACAGATTAGTGGTTGTCAGGGCTTAGGGAAGGGTTGAAGGAGGGCAGATATAGTAGGTATGGTTATCAAAGGGTAACATGAGGGATACTTGTGACAGGGAAATGTTCAGTGATCTGAATATATTAATATCAACATCTTGGCTGTGATACTGTACTACAGTTTTGTAAGATGTTACCTTAGGAGGGTAAATAAGTAAAGGGCACAGAGATATCTATAGTATTTCTAAGGCTACATGTCAATCTACAACATCCCAAAATAATAAGTTTAATTTAAAAAAAAGAGCTCTATAGAGAATGTATTTTCATTGTGATAATCAGTTAACACATATACATAAATGCATGTGAAATGTAATATGTACATGTAAAGACTGAAGACCACTGACTTGTCATTTGTACAGAAGTGACCACTTCAACAGAAAAACTATGCTAAAAAAATGGGATTTGATATACACTAGAAAAAGCTTCTGTATTTTACTGAATGATCAAGACAGGTTCTAAATAACAAGGTTGTATCATGACTTACTACTTCATCCGCAAATCCACCAGCAAGGACAAGAGAATAAGCCCCATCATTACTTCGACCATGAATTCCACCAACATGGGGCCTATGGACACCTGCTTCGCTCACCTATAAAATAAAGAGAGTCTCAAAATACCTTTGAATAGTCAAGTTGTATTTACAAAATGCTTTCACATGTATTTTTGGATCTTAAAAGCTTCCAACTAAGAACTGAAGGTCACCCAGAGTTCTACCATTTGCTCACCAATTTTATTTTCTTAGCCAACTATATATCCCTTAGGTACTAACCTGGTGACCTTAAAACTGCTCAGACCTAGAATTCTGAGTTTCAAAATAATTATTAAAATTTCATTTTATGTCTACTGCTTATTACAGCTCAACTTGGGTAAAACAGAATTTGTTTATCAGTGGTCCAGATCCCTTCCTATCTTATTTGTTCTCTTCAATTACTGCACTGCTCTCTAGCCACATCAGAAAGGCAAGAGTCATTTTACTCTTTTTTTGGAGAGAGGGTGTGTACAAGTGGTGGTGGGGGGCAGGGTAGAGAGAGAGAGAATCTTAAGCAGGGGCTCAATCTCATGACCCTGAGATCATGACCTGAGCCAAAATCAGGAGTAGGATGCTTAACCAAATAAGGAGCCTAGGCACCTCAGGTAAGAGACACTTTAGCCTCATTCTTCTCTATTTTTCAAACCCATTTTGGTCATAAATACTTCTGATCAATATCCTAAATCTCTCAAATACATCTTTTTTCTATTTCAAGTGCTATAATCTTAGAGTCGTGAATGCTATAAACATCTTTTTTCATTGCCTCCAGTTTTTCTCTTCGAAGCCCATTCTACCCATCACAAACAGAACAAATCTGCTTTTAATATTCAACTGCTTAAAATACACCAAATGGTCAAGCCTCAAGTATTAGATATTGCCCTCTCTTAATCTGGCTCCTATCTACTTTCCCCACTTTAACTCTTATCTCCTCCAGCTTCTCCTTCATAGAGCATATATGTTTGAGCCAAAACTACTCAATGTTACCCAAACATGCTTCCCAATTTGTTGAATTTACTCATGGTCTTCTACTACTTCAATGGCCTACTGCTTCTTCCCATGTATCTTCAATTTTGGCTCACTGGAACAGTGTCACTTTGTGCATCTCAAACTCCCTGACAGAAGAATTACAATTCATTGTTTATCACATAATTGTTCTTAGAGAAAAAGAAGCTGAAGCCCAAGCCTGCATAGCAGGGTACGGAAAGACACGTATCAGAAGTGATGAGAAGCTAATAAAAGCATCAGAACCTGAGTTCAGGTCTTGAAAACACCAGGTACTCCAGAAGACAGGACCACTTCATTCCCAACCTCACAAATCCTGATGAAAATAAATCTGACTCTTTCCCACTTCCTAGATGGCAAATCCATCCTTGTAACTGCTGAGACCAACAACCTCAAACTCATCGGAGATCGTATTAAGAGGACTTTTAGAATTTGGGAATAAATTAGTGACAGATATACCAAAACCAAAATCCAAAAACCAAAAAAACCCCCCAAAAAACCAAAAACAAAAAAGGCAATTAAAAATAACTAAGTGTACTTTTTATTGTATTTATAATGTTATATTGTATTTATAGTATTTTTTTTACCATATTTAAAGACCTAAAGTCATAACACATGCATATGGATTTAGCCAAAATTATAATATAACCATTGCAAGGATGGGAAGACACAGTGTGTTAAACCAAATGCTCACCTCCTATAGAAAGAAGTTAATGAACTAAAATATGAAGACAAAAGCAGTAGAAACATGATGTTTAGAAATAAGGTAAATCTAGAACAACTAGAACTTTAAAGTGGTTGTGTCTGAGAAACAAAATGAAGATGAAAACTTTTAAGTTCATAATGATAAAATTACCATTCCAGAAAAGAAGTTAGAAATGAATACAACAGAGCCTTCAAGAGAAAAGAGAAGTTATTTTATCCTTGGATTATCTGGGCACTTCCTCTGACCAACATCTTTAACATTCAGGAGGATAACAACATCTTTAACATTCATTTAATCATTCAGGAGGATAAGCCCCAAACAAAACACCTGAATGAGCTTTCTTGGACTTCAATGACGTTATTTTAAAGAAAAAAAATTAATATTTCAAGTATTAAATAATTAGCAAGAAAAATTCTCTAGAAAACTTAACAATAATGTTAACTATTAGAAGAGTAAAGCAAAGTGATGAAAAGGCATAGCTGATGCCTTCCATTAGGTATGATCCTCTGTGTTAAGCTACGGGGAAGAGTCTACCCATCCTATAGAGACTCTTTCATTCTAACAACTGAATGCCACGTGATGAAACCTAGGTTAGTCCACTTTTAATCAATAGAAACTGACACTGCTATAATTTTAACTATATCCGATTTTACCCTTTAAAACATACCTGAACTCTAAATCTCCACGTTGATCCAACAGGAATCCCAGGAATAGGTCCATAATGATTAGAAGGAACAATAGTACATTCTCTAGTGCGACCAACACAGGCCATTCCCTACAAGTCAACAAACAAGCTATCTGAGAAACTGGTTATATCAAATCTTAAAGCCCTTAATTCCCAAAATTGAGAATAAAATAGAAACTATATGACTAACAATATAATTTATATGATTTCATTAACATATAGCTAAGTTATAACAAATTAACAATTATATAATTAAACAATAGAGTTATTTGTTAATATTTCTGATATGGAAAATATAATCTATGTCACCACTCCTGTTGGTATTGAAATGTTGTAACTTGCATTACAGTCATAAATGTTATAGCTAGGAAGAAAAGGAGACTTTCTTCTTTACCCTGCCCCAGTCTCTCCGGCTTTCGGTACTAGCTGATGGCATCTTTGCTTTCTTTTTACTCATCTTGAGTCTTTCACCAGCCTTTACAACTTCACTGGAATCAGTTTTACAGGAAGGACAATACCTTTAAAAGAAAAAGGAATTCTGATAATACCATATTAAAGCCAGTAACAGAATGACCTTTCTAGGTCAGAACAACTTTTAAGAGGTAATACTTGGTGTATATTATAGATCTTCAGCTGGCATTTAAATATTAAGCTTTTGAAAATATTTACATGGTTAAGCTAGCAGGAAAAAAAAAAAAAGCCAAAACCAAAACCTAATCACTCCTTTAAAGAACGTAAAGGATTATATAATAAAATCTCAAATTTACTTCATAAGCCAGGCAAAGCTGTCCAATTCAAATGCACCATGAACTCTGATTTTTTTAAGATTTTATTTACTTATTTTTGCTAGAGAGAGAGAAGAGAGAGAGTAAGCATGAGTGGGGGGTGGGAAGGGAGGGGCAGAGGGAGAAGGAGACTCTCCATTGAGCAGGGAGCTGATGTGGGACTTCATCCCAGGATCCTGGAATCATGACCTGAGCTGAAGGCAGACGCTTAAAAACTGAGCCATCCAAGTGCCCATGAACTCTGATCTTATCACTACCTGGAGAATGGAATTTATTTATTTGAAGTTCCTATTATTAAAACAAAAGTAGCAAGAATAGATGATCCTGGACTGAATGTTAACTATGCAACTGAATTGGTTACATCCCCATCTAAACTGGTTATTAAAACTCTCAAAGTCAAAAATATATATACTCTATCACAGCTAATATAAAGGATCCAAGGATGCTTGTTTATATTAGTCTTATCCCTAGGTTGTTTTAATTCTCTATACTTTTTGTCCTTTAGCCTATTTGTAGTTGGTCAACCTATATGCTATAATTTGCATATTATAAGCTACCTTAAATCATTCTTTAAAAGCAAAGTATAAATATATCTATAGTATCAGATGAGGCTGTTCCTCTATCACCAAGGAATGCAAACTTGAGGGATATCCTAATAAAGATTAACTGGCCCATCCCTCCATAAATATTAAACGTGCCTATACTTTCCATTTCATAATTATTCCATATAGTCTATAGAGCACAAAAACCATCCATGCCCACCAGTGGGCACCACTGGCACCACCAATTCTGACCACTTAATTATGAGATACTTTGTTTAGTGTCAGAGGAAAGAAAAATGTAATTTAGTCCCTGATTCTGCGAAAATCAGTTAGGTTGTGATATACAGATGCAAAATCAAGGCAAACATTAAAATGTAGGAGAAAGCAATAAATACTATCAAGTAAAATCCCTTCTAATTGGGAAATCAGGAGGCTTCCAAAAATTAATTTGTTCTTTTCAGAGATCTTAGGGGCAAAGCAGATACTATTTCTGGTGAGAAAATGAGTTCGGAGGTTAAATATGTGAACATGATTTGGAGAAATAGAAAAGATATACCAGGCACTATTTTGGTGCTGGGGATAAATATGATCAAAATGTTCATACAGAGTAAAGAAAACTAGTACATACAATGAAAAATTTCAGGAAGTTGGCAAGTTCTATAAAGGAAATACCTCAGGGTTATGTGGGTGTTAAGACTGATTAGAAATGGTATGTGTCTTTAGATAGAGTAGTTTTCTGAGGTGATATTCCAGCTGAGACCAAAGGAGTCAGTCCTACTGAAGAAGCCAGGGAATGCATCTGGGCAAAAAGACACTAAGTATACAAGTTCTGAGGCATAAGAAGGAGTGGTATGCCTTGAAAAACATAAAGGTAGGTAGATCCAAAGTTTAGCAAAATAAACTGCATAGAGATAAGCAAGCAATGAGGTTATAGAGCAGGCAGAGCCAGGTCAGAATAAAACCTAAGCACATGCCATCTAAGTACAACAGGACAACACTAGGGGATTTTAAACAGATGAGTAACCCGATTCAGGACTTAGTAAGATCATTATGCCGCCATGGGAGAGAGGATAGCTGGTAAGCAATGTGAAAGCAAGGAGACTAGTTAGGTATTTATTATATAGTTCGGGGAAGTGACATTAGTTTGGACTGAAGGGTGAGAGCAGAGAAAGATTATGGAGGACAAACAAGACCTGCTCATGTATTATTGGATGTAGAATATGTGAGGAGGACAAAGAGTATCAAAGAGGAAAGTTTACCTCTTCGGCCTGAACAAGTAGAAGAATTTACTGAAGACCGGGGTGGGGGAAGCAGGATTTTAGGAGGTATGTTCATGGAAATCAAGATCTCCATTTGGCCTAATTTTGTGATGTCCAGCAAGTAAACAGTTGAATTAATACAGGAATACAGAACACAGGGAAGATTAGATAGAAAGATATTGAAAATTTAGAACCATGAGCTTAGTATTTAAAGTCTCATGATTGGATGAGGTCATCTGGGAAGCAAGCATGAAGACAAAAAAAGCAAGTGAGTAGTGCTTTGGAAAACTGTTAAATCTGACAGATAGGAGAAAACAGAGATGAAGAAGGAAAGGCCAGGTGAGGTACAATGAAAATTAGGTCATATAAAGACAGAGAGCTGAGAAGTACAAGTAAGGAGAGGACTTAGAAGTGACCATTGGATTCTGCAACATGGAAAGTGTCTCTGAGTCTAACATAAATGTAGTGAACTTGTGGGAAGGAAAGTCCAACTAGAGAGCTGAAGCATGAACAAGATTAAGAGGAATGGAAATCATCAATGAAGATAGCTGTTCAGAAGCTTTGCCACAAAGGAAGCAAAGAAATGGGATCAGGGGAAGGGGGTATGTGTGTCTGGAAGACTGAACAGATTCCAGGATACTAATGAGAATGACCCAGGACTGGCAATTTGAGAATTAACCACTCTGTACTACAGGAACTTCACTCCTGTAGTGAAGTTCCTGAAAAGGCAAAGGGTTTTGGAATTGTAAGGGCAGGTAGAAGGGTTTGCATTTTATTTTATTTTATTTTATTTTTTTTTAAAGATTTTATTTATTTATTTCACAGAGGGAGAGAGATCACAAGGAGGCAGAGAGGCAGGCAGAGAGAGGGGGGGAAGCAGGCTCCCTGCCGAGCAGAGAGCCCGATGCGGGCCTCGATCCCAGGACCCTGAGATCATGACCTGAGCCGAAAGCAGAGGCTTTAACCCACTGAGCCACCCAGGCGCCCAAGGGTTTGCATTTTAGAGAAGCAGGAACTACCCTCCACAGAAACAAAAGGGAAGAAAAATATATGAGATTTTAGAGGCAATATAATTACTGTTTACAGATGGTAAAATATAGCTTGTGACCATTTGAGGGAGAAGTAGGTAAAAGGAAGAAGGTAGATCCCTTTGCTTCTCCCACCCTTCCCAGACTCTGTGGTATAAAACATTAACAACCTTCTCAACAGGTAGAGAGAAGCCAAAGGAATGGAAAACGATCTATTCTTCACAATAATACCAGCTACCCAACTGTGAGGTTATTACAGGCATTTTATGGCACTTCAGATACTGTGTGGGTTTTTTTGTTTTGTTTTGTTTTGTTTTTTACAAATTGCAGATCTATGGCAACACAGTGTAGAGCAAGTCCACTGCTGTGATTTTTCCAACCACATTTGCTCACTTTCTGTCTCTGTGTCACATTTTGGTAACTCATGCAATATTTCAAACTTTTTCATAACCACATTGTTAGGGTGATCTGCAATCAGTGATGAAGACTTGCTGAAAGCTCAAATGATGGCTAGCATTTTTAGCAATTAATTATTTTAAAATTTATGGTATGTATTTTTTTAGAAATATTATTGCACACTTAACAGACTACAACGTCATATGTAAACATAACTTTCACATGCACTGGGAAGCAAAAAAAATCCATTATGACTTGCCTTATTGTGGTAATTACTTAATGCAATGGTCTGGAACTTGTACTACCTCTGAGGTATGCCTGTATGTCTGAGTGTGATATCCTTAACTTAACCCTCCAAACCAGCAACACTCCACAACTTAAGAAGAAAAAATTTCTTAGTATGACGTGAAAAGTTTATTACTTTGCGTATGTTCTTTCCAGTCTTTTTTCTAATGATTTTGCTTTGTAGCTAAGACTATTTAATAGAAGTAGTATAGGTTTCAGTCAGTATATTTAACCCTAGTGCCTGGTTCTATTTATTAACCTCAAAAGATTAAATATAATAATCCATATAAAGCAGTTTGTTAGTGTCTGCATATATTAAGCACTTAATAATCATTAAGTACTGTTACAGGCACATCAAAAATAACTGGCGAGACCCTGGCCGGACTTATCAAAAAAGAAAAAGGACTGAAAAATAAAATCAAGCATAAAAGAGAAGATACCACAACCAATACCACAGAAATACAATTATAAGATCATATTATGAGCAACTATATGCCAACAAATCAGACAATGTGGAAGAAATGGAAGCATTCCTAAAAATGTATAAACTACCAAAACTCAAAAAGGAAGACTAGAAAACCTGAACAGACCTATAACCAGCAAGGAAATTGAAGCAGTAATCAAAAATCTCCCAACAAACAAGACCACAGGGCCAGATGGCTTCCTAGGGGAATTCTAATTCTTCTGAAACTGTTCCAAAAAACAGAAATGGAAGGAAAACATCCAAACTCTTTTTTTTTTTAAATTTTTTTAAAAATTTATTTTTATATTCTTTGCCCCAGGAGTACAGGTCTGTGAATCATCCAGCTTACATCTTTCACAGCATTCACCAAAGCACAAACCCTCCCCAATGTCCATAGCCCATACACCCTATCCCTACCCTCACACCCCCGAGTAACCCTCAGTTTGCAATTGTGAGATTAGGAGTCTCTTATGGTTTGTCTCCTTCCCTATCCCATCTTGTTTCATTATTTTTCCCTCCCTACCACCCATGACCCCCAACCCTGACTCTCAAGTTCCTCATATCAGAGAAATCACATGATAATTATCTTTCTCTGATTGACTTATTTCACTCAGCATAATACCCTCTAGTTCCATCAACGTCGTTGCAAACGGCAAAATTTCGTTTCTTTTGATACCTGCATAGTATTCCATCGTATATATATACCACCTCTTCTTTATCCATTCATTTGTTGATGGACAACTAGATTCTTTTCCATAGGCTATTGTGGACATTGCTGCTATAAACATTCGGATGCATGTGCCCCTGAGGATCACTACATTTGTATCTTCAGGGTAAATACCCAGGAGTGCGATTGCTGGGTCGTAGGGTAGCTCCATTTTCAACTTTTTGAGGAATCGCCATACTGTTTTCCAGAGTGGCTGCACCAGCTTGCATTCCCACCAACAGTGTAGGAGGGTTCCCCTTTCTCCACAACCTCGCCAACATCTGTCGTTTCCTGACTTGTTGATTTTAGCCATTCTGACTGGTGTGAGGTGGTATCTCACTGTGGTTTTGATTTGTATTTCTCTGATGCCGAGTGATGTTGAGCACTTTCTCATGTGTCTGTTGGCCATTTGGATGTCTTCTTTGGAGAAATGTCTGTTCATGTCTTCTGCCCATTTCTTATTTTTTTTTTAAGATTTTATTTATTTATTTGACACAGAGAGAGAGAGATCACAAGTAGGCAGAGAGGCAGGCAGAGAGAGAGGGGGAAGCAGGCTCCCTTCTGAGCAGCGAGCCCAATATGGGCCTCGATCACAGGACCCTGAGATCATGACCTGAGCCGAAGGCAGAGGCTTTAATCCACTGAGCCACCCAGGCGCCCATCTTCTGACAATTGCTTGACTGGATTATTTGTTTTATGGGTGTTGAGTTTGAGAAGCTCTTTATAGATTTTGGATACTAGCCCTTTATCTGATATGTCATTTGCAAATATCTTCTCCCATTCTGTCAGTTGTCTTTTGGTTTTGTTGACTGTTTCCTTTGCTGTGCAAAAGCTTTTAATCTTGATGAAGTCCCAATAGTTCATTTTTGCCCTTGCTTCCCTTGCCTTTGGTGATGTTCCTAGGAAGAAGTTGCTGCGGTTGAGGTCGAAGAGGTTGCTGCCTGTGTTCTCCTCAAGGATTTTGATGGATTCCTTTCTCACATTGAGGTCTTTTATCCATTTTGAGTCTATTTTTGTGTGTGGTGTAAGGAAATGATCCAGTTTCATTTTTCTGCATGTGGCTGACCAGTTTTCCCAACACCATTTGTTGAAGAGACTGTCTTTTTCCCACTGGACATTCTTTCCTGCTTTGTCGAAGATTAGTTGACCATAGAGTTGAGGGTCCATTTTTGGGTTCTCTATTCTGTTCCACTGGTCTATGTGTCTGTTTTTGTGCCAGTACCATACTGTCTTGATGATGACAGCTTTGTAATAGAGCTTGAAATCTGGAATTGTGATGCCGCCAACTTTGCTTTTTTTTTTTAACATTCCTTTGGCTATTCGGGGTCTTTTCTGGTTCCATATAAATTTTAGGATTATTTGTTCCATTTCTTTGAAGTAAATTGCTGGTATTTTGATGGGGATTGCATTAAATGTGTAGATTGCTCTAGGTAGCATAGACATTTTCACAATATTTATTCTACCCATCCATGAGCATGGAATGTTTTTCCACTTCTTTGTGTCTTCCTCAATTTCTTTCATGAGTACTTTATAGTTTTCTGAATACAGATTCTTTGCCTCTTTGGTTAGGTTTATTCCTAGGTATCTTATGGTTTTGGGTGCAATTGTAAATGGGATTGACTCTTTAATTTCTCTTTCTTCTGTTTTGTTGTTGGTATATAGAAATGCAACTGATTTCTGTGCATTGATTTTATATCCTGACACTTGACTGAATTCCTGTATGAGTGCTAGCAGTTTTGGAGTGGAGTCCTTTGGGTTTTCCACATAAAGTATCATATCATCTGCAAAGAGTGAGAGTTTGACCTCTTCCTTGCCGATTTGGATGCCTTTTATTTCTTTTTGTTGTCTGATTGCTGAGGCTAGGACTTCTAGTACTATGTTGAATAGCAGTGGTGATAGTGGACAGCCTTGCCGTGTTCCTGACTTTAGGGGAAAAGCTCTCAGTTTTTCTCCATTGAGAATGATATTCGCTGTGGGTTTTTCGTAGATGGCTTTGATGATATTGAGGTATGTACCCTCTATGCCTACACTATGAAGAGTTTTGATTAAGAAAGGGTGCTGTACTTTGTCAAATGCTTTTTCAGCATCTATTGAGAGGATCATATGGTTCTTGTTCTTTCTTTTATTAATGTCTTGTATCACATTGATTGATTTGCGAATGTTAAACCAACCTTGCATCCCAGGAATAAATCCCACTTGGTCGTGGTGAATAATCCTTTTTATGTGCTGCTGGATCCTATTGGCTAGTATTTTGTTGAGGATTTTTGCATCCGTATTCATCAAAGATATTGGTCTGTAATTCTCCTTCTTGATGGGGTCTTTGCCTGGTTTGGGGATCAAGGTAATGCTGGCCTCATAAAAGGAGTTTGGAAGTTTTCCTTCCAATTCTATTTTTTGGAACAGTTTCAGGAGAATAGGTATTAATTCTTCTTTAAATGTTTGGTAGAATTCCCCTGGGAAGCCGTCTGGCCCTGGGCTCTTGTTCGTTGGGAGATTTTTGATGACTGCTTCAATCTCCTTACTGGTGATGGGTCTATTCAGGTCTTCAGTTTCTTCCTGGTTCAGTTTTGGTAGTTTATATGTCTCTAAGAATGCATCCATTTCTTCCAGATTGTCAAAATTGCTGGTGTAGAGTTGCTCATAATATGTTCTTATAATTGTTTCTATTTCTTTGATGTTGGTTGTGATCTCTCCTCTTTCATTCATGATTTTATTAATTTGAGTCCTTTCTCTTTTCTTTTGGATAAGTCTGGCCAGGGGTTTATCAATCTTATTAATTCTTTCAAAGAACCAGCTCCTAGTTTCATTGATTTGTTCCACTGTTCTTTTGGTTTCTATTTCATTGATTTCTGCNTTTCATTGATTTCTGCTCTGATCTCTATTATTTCTCTTCTCCTGTTGGGTGTAGGCTTTCTTTGGTGTTCTTTCTCTAGCTTTTGTAGGTGTAGAGGTAGTTTGTGTACTTTAGACTTTTCTCGTTTCTTGAGAAAGTCTTGTAGTGCTACATACTTTCCTCTTAGGACTGCTTTTGCTGTATCCCAAAGATTTTGAACAGTTGTGTTTTCATTTTCATTTGTTTCCATGAATTTTTTTAATTCTTCTTTAATTTCCTGGTTGACCCATTCATTCTTGAGTAGGGTGTTCTTCAGCCTCCATGTATTTG
>LNAC01001167.1:1252-77272 GCA_002007465.1 Ailurus styani | reverse complement strand
TAAAAGAAAAAAGTAAGAAAAAAATTCAAAGAAAAAAAAATTCAATGAATTTAACTTTGAACGACTGAAGAATCATGGGGAAAAAGCCATGAATTCTCCTTGGTTCCGGAGTTCCACAATTCTCAGCAATCTTGAACTTGACTTTGGATGCTTTTTTTTTTTTCCTGGTCTTCTGGGGGAGGGGCCTGTTGCTGTGATTCTCAAGTTTTCTGCCCGAGGTGGATTCCCACCGCCCTTGCCAGGGGCCAGGCTGAGTAATCAGCTTGGGTTCGCTCTAGGGAGCTTTTGTTCCCTCAACGCTTTCCGTACCTTGTTGGAGGACGGGGCTGAAAATGGCGGCTCCCAGTCTCCGACCCAGAGGACCCGACGGCTTGGGGCCTCAGTCCTCAGTGCGCCTCAGAGAAAAGCTTCCCCTCCGGTCTCCTGGTCTCTGGCTGCGCTCCGAGCTAACCCGGCCTGTGACTGAGCGTCTCTGTCTCTGGCGCGGCCCCGTTTAGAATCTCTGAACCCGGCAGATCCTACAGCCGTGCCCGTGCCACTGCTCCCAGAGGAGGAAGGTGAGTCTCTCCGGGTCTGCCACCCGTTGGGTCCCCACTCACAGAGCCGTGGCCCGGCTGGGCTTCAGATCTCAGCCCAAGGTAACCCTGAGCTGAGAGACACTTCAGCTCAGCTCCAACGCTCCTGCCGGCTTCTCTCTGATACCTGGGAGCTCGGTCGCGCTCAGACACCCCTGGTCTTTTTGTGTCCCCATGGGTCCTGAGACCACACTGTCCCTGAAGGGGCTTCACCCCCCACTTGGCCTCTGGGGCAACGTCCCTCAGTGGAGCCGACTTCTAACAGTTCCGAGTCTGTGCTCCGCTGCTCGCTCCCTTGCCGGCAGCCGGCCCCTCCCCCTGGGGTCTATCTTCCCGTTGCCTCAGATTCACTTCTCCACACGTGCTACCTTCCAGAAAGTGGTCAATTTTCTGTTCCTAGAATTGCTGCTCTTCTTCTCTTCGATCTCAGGTAGAATTTGTAGGTGTTTGGAATAGTTTGATAGCTATCTGGTTGAATTCCTGGGACCTGATGATAATCGGTCTCCTACTCCTCCGCCTTCTTGCCGCTCCTCCTCTCCAAACTCTTTCTATGAGGTCAGCATTACCTTTATCTCAAAACTAGACAAAGATCCTACCAATAAGAATTACAGACTAATATGCCTGATGAACATGGATGCAGAAATTCTCACCAAGATATTAGCCAATAGGATCCAACAGTACATTAAAAGGATTATTTACCACAACCAAGGTGGATTTATTCTTGGGCTGCAAGGATGGTTCAACATCTCCAAATCAATGAGACACATCACATTAATAAAAGAAAGGACAAGAAGCATATGATCCTCTCAATAGATGCAGAAAAAGCATTTGACAAAGTACAGCATCTTTCTTGATTAAAACACTCCACAGTGTAGGGACAGAGGCTATATACCTTAATATCATAAAAGCCATATATAAAAAGCCTACAGCAAATAGCATTCTCAATAGGGAAAAACTGAGAGCTTTTCCTCTAAGGTCAGGAACACAATAGGGATGTCCATTTTCACAACTGCTGTTCAACATAGGACTAGAAGTCCTGGCCTCAGCAATCAAACAACAAAAAGAAATAAAAGACATCCGAATCGACAAAGAAGTCAAACTCTCACTCTTCACAGAAGACATGATACTCTGGGGAAAACCAAAAGACTCAACCCCCAGTTGCTAGAACTCATAGAAGAATTCAGTAAAGTGGCAGGATATAAAATCAATGCACAGAAATCAGTTGCATTTCTATATACTAACAATGACACAGAAGAAAGAGAAATTAAGTAGTTGATCCCATTTATAATTAACCCCAAAACCATAAGATACCTAGGAATAAACTAGCCAGAGGCAAAGGATTGGTACTCAAAAAACTATAGAACATTCATGAAAGAAACTGAGGAAGACAAAGAAATGTAAAAATGTTCCATGCTCATGGACCGGAAGAACAAATACTGTGAAAATGTCTATGCTACCTAGAGCAATCTACACACTTAATGCAATCCTTATCAAAATGCAATCAATATTTTTCAGAGCTGGAATAATCCTAAAATTTGTATGGAAACAGAAAAAAACCCAAATAGCCAAAGGAAAGAAAATGAAAGCAGGAGGCATCACAATCCTGGACTTCAAGCTCTATTACAAAGCTATAATCATCAAGACAGTATGGTACTGGCAAAAAAAGACACATAGATCAATGGAACAGAACAGAGAACCCGGAGATAGACCCTTAACTCTACTGTCAACTAAACTCTGATGAAGCAGGAAAGAATATTCAATGGAAAAAAGGCAGTCTTTTCAACAAACGGTGTTGAGAAAATTGGACAGCCACATGCAGAAGAATGAAACTGGACCATTTTCTTACACCATACACAAAAATAGACTCAAAATGGATGAAAGACAGAAATGTTAGACAGGAATCCATCAAAACCTTAGAGGAGAGGGATGCCTGAGTGGCTCAGTCAGTTAAGCGTCTACCTTCGGCTCAGATCACGATCCCAGAATCCTGGGATAGAGTCCCACATTGGGATCCGTGCTCAGTGGGTAGCCTGCTTCTCCCTCTGCCTGCCGCTCCCCTGCTTGTGCTTGCTCACCCACTCTCTCTCTCTCTCTCTTTTTCTCTGGCAAATAAATGAGTTAAAATCTTAAAAAAGTAAAAATCCTAGAAGGGAACACAGGCGGCAACCCCTTTGACCTCAGTTGCAGCAACTTCTTGCTAGACACAACTCCAAAGGCAAGGGAAACAAAAGCAAAAATGAACTATTGGGACTTCATCAAGATAAAAAGCTTTTGCAAAGCAGGAGAAACAGCTGACAAAACTAAAAGACAACCAGAAGAATGGGAGAAGATAGCTGCAAATGTCTTATCAGATAAAAGGCTAGTATCCAAAACCTATAAAGAACTTATCAAACTCTACCAAAAGAACAAATAATCCAATCAAGAAATGGGCAGAAGACATGAACAGACATTTCTCTAAAGACGACATCCAAATGGCCAACAGACATATGAAAAATGCTCCACATCACCTGTCCTATCAGGGAAATACAAATCAAAACCACACTGAGATACTACCTCACACCAGTCAGAATGGCTAAAATTAACAAGTTAGGAAATGACAGATGTTGGTGCTGGTGGGAATGCAAGCTGATGCACCACTCTGGAAACAGTATAGAGGTTTCCCAAAGTTAAAAATAGAACTACCCTATGATCCAGCAATTGCACTACTAAAGATTTACCCCAAAGATACAAAGTAGTGATCTGAAGGGGCACCTGCACCCCAGTGTTTATAGCAGCAATGTCCTTAATAGCCAAACTAGGAAAGAGCCAGCAGATGTCCACTGACAGATGAATGGATAAAGAAGATGCGGTATCTATACACAATGAATATACAGAGCCATTCAGTACACTATATACTGAATATACTCAGCCATTAAAAAAAAAAATCTTGCCATTTGCAATAACGTGGATAGAACTGGAGAATATTATGCTAAGCAATATAAGTTAATCAGAGAAGAAAATTAACAGATGATTTCACTCATATATGGAATTTAAGAAACAATACAGAGGATCATAGAGAGAAAAAATAGAACAAGATGAAATCAGAGAGGGAGACAAACCATAAGAAATTCTTAATCACAGGAAACAAACTGAGGGCTGCTGAAGGGGAGGGGAGTGAGGGGATGGGGTAACTGGGTGATGGACATTAAGGAGGGCATGAGATGTAAGGAGCACTGGGTATTACATAAGACTGATGAATCACTGAACTCTACCTCTGAAACTAATATTATACCATATGTTAATTAATCGAATTTAAATGAAAAATTTTTTTTAAATTTCTAAAAGAGCACAAAAAAAAATTTAAAAAGTAATAAAATAACAGGGATAGAGGGGACCACCCACAAAGGCTTTCCCATGTTAAGTCATAGTTAAGTGAAAACCTGAAGAATAAATATCATCCTGAAGGTTAAACAAAGACGAAAATGCTTCTAAGAGAAAATGTGTCCAGTGTAAAAGCCCAGAGGAAAGAAAGAACATGACTTACTTAAGGAGCTGAAAGATATTTAATCTGGCTAGGGTATGGAGTATTTCGGAAAATTAAAGAGAAAAATAAGAAATACAACTGGAGAAATCAATTACAAAAGTATTGTGCAAGACCTTATAGGGTGACATAAAGGAGTTAACACAATCGGGTTTGTATTTTTGAAAACACGGACTCCATATTAGAGGGTTAGGACTGCAAGGATTAAAAAATGGGGTTAGAGGCCAGTCCCAAGCCATTATAATAACCAAATAAGGTTATCAATGCCAAGTAACCACTGGCTATAAAGTTTTTAAGCACTTTAATACACATTATATATCTTCAGAAATCTTCTTTTGGTGATTCAAATACATATTTCACATTCAATTCTTAACATAGTAACAACAACAAAAAAACCCTGATAATCATACCAGTACTCCTCTTCAGGGACCTTATCCAAAGGTGGATTCAGGCAGTAAATATGATAGGCCATGTTACATTCATCACATAGAAGCTGCATGTTGGGTTCCTGTTTTCCACCACATATATGACAGGAGCAAGAATGACATTTCTTATTTGGATCTCCACCACAAATGTCACACTCGGGATCATTTTTCCCTATTAAGAATAAAATTATAACAAACCCAATGTTAGGATCATTTTTACATCTATGAATCTTACAAAGAAAAACACATGAAAATAGCATACAGCTTTCTTAATAGAAGAAAACTACAAAGAATAATCAAGTGTGGGACTTTATGAATAAATGTGTGAGCTTCATTCTATACTATAAAAATAACAGAGATGAAGCCCATGCATTGTAGGGATCACTACCTGCAAGAGGATAATGTACACTCTTGCCTTTATTTTAAAAAAAAAATTTTTTTTTTTTTACTCTTGCCTTTAAAATTTGTGTTGACCAATCTGAAAGTCCCAGGGGCAATGCAGTGAACTCACCAGGGTACCATAAGTTATCTTCAGACTTCAAGGGAATACAACATCCTGTGGCACAAAGTTGTCTGGATCTAACAACTTAAAAATTGGAACTATTAAATACCATATACTTTACAGACCTAAACCTTTCCTTGAGTTAGCTAAACTAAGAGGGGGAGGGCTGATTTTAAGAGTTAGCAAGCCCATTTTGGTTCCCATTCAAGTCATGCCCCCAAAATACTTTTAATCAATAATAGAAACAGTATTTCTAACTCAGTTGATTTTTATCTTGTCAACTGGTTCAGAACTCTAGCAAGTAAGAGGTGTAGGTAGCATTTATTGTCCCAACCTATCTAAATCCAAACAGCTTTTGCCAAAGTGTTTCCTTGAAATTTTAAGATACACATATGTACACACAAAAAATGTTCATAATACAAAAATTAATGTAAATGTTAAAAGAGAAATGGTTGGAAAGATTTTATTAAAAATAAGGTAAGTCTGTAAGAACCATAATAGAGAGGTAATCAGGAATATGAAACACAAAGGGAAACTGCAGAATTTTATTTTTAATACACAAAGATAATTATGTAGATAGTGGAAGATGTCTAGAATGATACACATTGTTAGAGTGATTATTTCCTGGGAGTCCTATATTTACATTTTTTAAATTATTATTATTTTGAGGGAGAGAGAATGAGAGAGAGAGCAAGAGAACAGGGAGGGTCAGATGTGGGACTCGATCTTGGGACTCTAGGGTCATGACCTGAGACGAAGGAAGTCACCTAACCAACTGAGCCACCCAGGCGCCCCATATTTAAATTAATATTGTTCTAGATTTTGAATTTCTGACAAATGTACACATTTGTGAGGAAATTTACCATATCAAAACTGATCTAGCAATATGAGGGAAATGGGGAAACATATTGGAAAAATGAGAGACAGGGCAGGGAAAAGGCACTATATTTCAGAACTATCTTTCTGACTAATCACTGCCTATTCCTGCTGATGAATGGCAGATTGAATTTTGTTTCACTTCCACTAAGGGAGCCGCGACAACACATAACTAATGGCTGAATAACAGACCTAAAAACACGCCTTTGACATGTTTAGACTTTTGGTATGGAGAGTGACGTGATCAAAGGCAATCTGTGAAATGATTTCTTTACATACAAATTTAAAGTTGTAGCTATAATGTGATTAGTATTAGGCAGAGGAGAGATATGGAGAATGAGAGAGAACAGAATACATGCATATATACTAAGAGATAACAGAAAGACCAAAAAAAACCCCAAAAACCAAAAAACAACCCTCATCTATCTTGGATATGTATTGTGTTTTATTGAGAATGACTAAGTCACATTAAATAGGTTTACTCAGGGGCACCTGGGTGGCTTGGTTGGTTAAGCATCTGCCTCTTGATTTTGGCTCAGGTCATGATCTCTGGGTTGTGAGACTGAGCCCTGCATCAGGCTCCATGCTCAGCAGGGAGTCTGCTTAAGATTCTCTTTTTCTCCCCCTCTGTCCCTGTCTGCCCCCTCCCCCACCACCTCCTCTAAAATAAAATAAATAAATCTTAGAGAAAAAAAAAAAAAAGGTTTACTCAAGTTACCTTTACTCCTAGGATACGACCATATAAGTACTCATACAGAGTATGCCTAAAGGTTCTTAATTCCAATCTAGATATATCAGGATTGCAGTCTCAAAAAAATGAGAACAGCTTAGACTGGTAACATGAAAGTATATTTACACTGATATGTTAAAGGTATTGTCTTATTATTATCTTGCACAATTGTGGTAAGAAAAGGTTAAGCAGAAGCCTTTAGTTGGGAGTATTTTTCTAAAACAATACTAGACTATTGAGGATCCTGGCTAGCTCAGTAGGTAGAGCATCCAACTTTTGATCTCAGGGTTGTAAGTCTGAGTCCCATGTTGGTTGCAGAGATTACTTCAAAATAAATTCTTAAAAAAAATACTAGATATTAACATGTGGCATAAAGCCAATACACTGCTTCCCCCCAAAAATCCAGAATTAAGAGTATGAGACAGTAATCTACTTGAAAAGATAGTGACTGAACCATGAATTAAAAGACCCAGAATCTATTCCTGCTTCTGTTACCAACTAGCTGTATGATATTAAACAAATATAATACGTACAGTGAAAAGGCAGGGCTACACTCCAATATTCTCACAGTTGTTTAAACCTCATTTATTACTTCTCAGAAACTCAAGACTCAACTGGCATTACTGTCAGTCAGACTCTACTCATATAAAAATAAGTCTCATTATTAAAAATCAATCTGGGGTGGCCACAAAATTACTAAATGGGTTATTTGGACAGAATCTATAGTCAAGAAAACGAAACAGCAACAAAATGCCAAGAAAATTTTTTTTGTAAACAAATTTTGTCATTTGAGAAAAATCCATAAATCCACTAAACCAAAATGATCAAAATTGTTGTTTTGCAAATGTTAGTATGATCTACACTTTAATGCTTTCTCAAAAGTTATTTCCTGGGTGGTTGAAATACCAATCAAGTAAAACAAATGTCATCTAAACCCATAAGAAAAATCCATACTTAAAAACTTTCCATCTGCCAATGACAGGGGATGAGCTCCAGGTTTCTCGATCTTAAAGATTTCATTTACGAATCTTATCTGGCAGTCATTTAATTTTCCTTCAGAACCCCTGTTTAAAAAAAGAAGAAAAGTTAACTTTTGCCACCAAAATCTAAACCATATATAAACAATTGAGTCATCTGGGAAACTCACTGACTTTATTCATTTAAAACTGGGATTCTAGCTATTCTAATCACCTTGAGCTATTGTTTTCAATGGCAGGAAAAGTCTAACAGTTATTAGTTACTATTCAAAGTAAAGTGTAACTTTAGTGTAGTATTAGGGGAAAAAGTTACAGACTTCACCTAGATTATCTACATGCAACACTTTTAAAACTTTTAATGTCAGATATTCATAAATGCAGAAAACTGCATAGATAAATGTATAGTTTAGTCAATTATAAGGTATACATCCTGTAGTCACCATCCATGACAGGAGACAGAACAGTTTACCTTGGAGGCCCTTGCCATGCTCCCTCCCAATCTCAATCTCTTTTATTCCCATCCAAGAGTTATATTTACCTGTCTTCCTAAGCATACCATATAGTTTCACCTGTGTTTTAAAGATAATAATCTATCAATTCCCGCATTATCTTTTTCTTCTTTACAATTTGTTGAAGAACCACCACCATTTGTCCTATAAAGTTGCCCAATACCTTGATTCTGATATCTACATTCCCAAAGTGTAGTTTAAGTTTTTTCTGTTATTTGCATTTCTAATAAGTTGGTAGCTGGATCCAGAGTAGAGGTCAAAAACCCTGGTCTGCTGCCTGCTTTTGTAAATAAAGTTTCACTGGAATACAGCTACACCTACTCACTTATGCATTCTCTTTGATTGGTTTTGTGCTACAATGGCAGAGTTGAGTAGCTGTGACAGTGGAGACCATTTGGCTATCAAGGGTCGGCCCTTTACACAAAAAAATTCAATCTTTGCATTTCAAAATACTTAATCAAACCTAGGTTCATATTTTGGTAAAACTATTTATAGGTCTATTCTATTAGGAAGCACCCAGTTTATTTAGTTTTCTTTTCCTATAATGATAGTGGCTATCAATACTCAATGCTAAGATTAATTCACTGGGGTTTAGAAAGTGTTGATGTTCCAGTTCTAGCATTCCTTTCTAATTTATTTGCTAGACTTCAACAGAAAGAAACTTGACCTCATCAATTATTTGGAGACTCAGTGATACATCATATAAAAAATATGGATTAGTGTTTTCTTTGGCAACTTGAAGAAATAGTTCCCTAATGTCCTATATAGTTGACCAATCAGTTTCTGTATTTCTAGGAATTCACATACATATTTGAGGTGTTTCAATCCACTGTAGCTATTTTCCTTGTCGATGTTCAAACTGCCTATCTTTGACCAACAGGAACTTCCAGTTGCCTCCCCAATTTTTCTGACAAGAAGTTAGCAGTCTTCGTGAGTTTCCCTGTTATCCCAAAGACAAGATGTTTCAAGTTCATCTTGCACATTTTCTGCCTCTAGCCTGGAGTCCTATCTATAAGGAAGCCCAATTTCTTTTGGGTGGAAATAATATTTCAAAGCCATACTTCAAGCACTAGAAAAGCTTAACTGCAACTAGGCTGATTACTGTTTCAAGGCTTCTTCAGTGAACAGAGCTACAAAATTTAAGCATATACATGAATACACATACAAAATACTTCATGAGTTCACNCTAATCTACTGAATTGCTGAAGTCCTCTTTCCAAATTTCAAATGGACTGTTACAAGTTTGTTAAAGTAGGGATCCTTTAGGCCCCTGCCTGGGTGGCTCAGTGGGTTAAAGCCTCTGCTTTCGGCTCAGGTCATGATCTCAGCGTCCTGGGATCGAGGCCCGCATCGGGCTCTCTGCTCAGCAGGGAGCCTGCTTCCTCCTCTCCTTGTCTCTCTGCCTGCCTCTCTGCCTACTTGTGACCTCTATCTCTGTGTCAAATAAATAAATAAAAAAAAAATCTTTAAAAAAAAAAAAAAAAAACAATTATGTGACTATTTCTCCTTTCTCCCCAATCAGAAAATACTAGTTATCAAAGATACCAGGGATGTCTAAATTAGAGTGTTACATATACTTCTTTGCTGTATCCCACATTACACACAAGACATTCTTACTAGTTGTCATCATGATTACTGAAAACAGTTTTATATTCTTTTATTATTTCTGCCCACAATCCAACAGTTGTATCTATGATGTCAGATCATATAATCATTACATGCTATACTTTCTTCCTTATGTATATACTTTAGCCCTAACTTCTAAATGTAAAAATATTTTAAGATTTTTTTATTTGTGTGAGAGTGAGCACATGCAGGCAAGCGGCAGGCAGACGGAGAAGCAGGCTACCCACTGAGCAAGGAGCCTGATGTGGGACTAGATCCCAGAACCCTGGGATCATGACCTGAGCCAAAGGCTGATGCTTAACCGACTGAGCCACCAGGTGTCCCCAAATGTAAAAATATTTTTAATGTTTATCACTGCTCTTTATGTCAAATTTTCTTCAGTCATCTTGATGGCCTGAAGCTAGTTCTCTAGAACATTCCCCAGAAACTGTTCATGAGAATAGCTCTCCTAGTTCTTCCGAAGTAATGACAGTTTGCACCAGCCTTTATTCTGAAGGCCAGTTGGGCTAGACTTAAAATCCTTACTTCATCTTTTCTTGACTCATGCATTTCTTTCTGGGATACTTTCCTTAAAAGGAATGAGGATAACATCCTTATTTTTTTTTCTTTTTCTTCTAATTTAATATGTAGTTTGACATCAATGCCTTTTAAAAAAAAATTAAATGTATCGAATCTCTGGAGGGTATAATTTCACTTAGCTTTATTAGCTCACAGCTACAAAGTTCCATAGAACTCACTTCTTGTAATTGTTACTTTTTGGAGAAGCATTCAAAACTACAGTAACTAAAATCTAATCTGAGAAAAAGCAAATGAGTAGTTGTCTGGGGCCAAGGCTGAGGGTAAGGTAGCTCAAAAGAACTTTTTGAGGTGATGAAAATGTTCTATATCTTGATTACAGTGGTGGCATGGGTATACATACTTACCAATATTCACTTAAAATATATAGTACAAAAATATATAATACATGTTGTTGTATGTAAATTATGCCTCAAATTATTTTAAAAAGGTACTATGGAAGCTTACTTTCTTAAATCTCCTGGCTCTATTCTCCTTCCCTATTTTTAACTGAATCTTTTTTCTTTTTGTCTTTTTTGTCCCTATCCTACTCAGTTTGGACTATATTTCCAGTAGTTTTTCTGTATGGGGCTTTGTCCTGGAACAGTTTCAGCCAGATAATTTTAAGAGCTTGCTGGTTGCTAATCCCTTCAAAATTTTATTGCAAACTTCTTGTACTCATCTAAACTGGTGTGCATAACCCTTCTAGCTTCAGTTGCTCTGTTAGTCCTGTTGTCACATTAACAAATCACCTTAAAACTAGCAGCTTAAGACAAAAGTTACCTCACAGTTTCTGCGAATCAGGATTTTGGGAGCAGCATAGCTGGGTAGTTCTGGCTCAAGATCTTGCACAAAGTTTCAGTCAAGCTGTTGACCAGAGTTGCAGTCTCATCTAAAGGCTCAACTAGAGCAAGACCACCAGGATGTATGAATCCTCACAACACAGCAGCTGGCTTCCCCCAAAGGAAGTGATCTGAGAGAGCCCAAAATGGAAGCTTCACTGTTTTTATAACCGAATCTTGGAAGTGGTAAACCATCACTTCTGCCATATCCTATTGGTCATAAGAGTAACCCTAAGTAAAATATGGGAGGGAAAATGCAAGGTGTGAATACCAGGAAGCAGGAAATACTAGGGATCATTTTGAGAAACGGCCAACATAGCTGCTCTTCTCAAAACAGTTTGCTAAACTAGTTTTATTATTTCAGAATTCTTGGGTCCATCATATAGCCTGTAGTTACCCCTTCCTACTTCTTGCACAGCTACTGAAACCACACTGGTCTTATAGCTTTAAGTTATTTACCAGCTTTTTTTTTTTTTTAAGGGGATACAACAACACCCTGAATGGTTATAGATGTTGCCCATGAATTCTGGATTAGATATTTTAGTTGTTCTATTTGTTTGTATAAGAACATCTAGGGAGATTAAAAATCTATGCTGTTGTCATCTACCTGGAATCCCATCCATCTTTGTAATTTCAACTTGTGTGACTTCATATTGAAGGAATCTTCTTATAAGCAGCATGTGGATTTTTTGTTTTAATCCTGTTCATTTTTAACTGTAATATCTAGCTCACGTTTAGTTAATAGCGGAAATATTTGGGTTCGTTTCTACCATTTTACTGTTTTCCATTTTATCTACTTTTGTTTCTTTTACTCTTCTTGATTGCCTTCTTTTGGTTTATTCTAATAATTATCCCATTTCACCCTATTAAAATGCTAATAGTTTAATTATAATTATTAAAATTTTATTTAGCTATATTAAATTATATATTTAATAAAAATTTTATTAAAATATTTTAATTTAGTGGTTCTTAGGGAATATACCATGTAAATAAACCCAAGAAATCAATCTAAGTTTTACTTTGCTACTTTGTTGATCATGTCAGAATTTCAAGGCTTCATTTATCAACCCTCATTTTTTACACTGTTGTCATGCATTTTATCTACACAAACTTCATTAGTGAATAGTCTGTACTTACTCATACAGTTACCCTTTCTCTGCTCTTTAATTCCTTCCTGTATTTCCATGTTACTGAGATCACCTTCCCTCTGCTTACAGACCTCTTTAATAATAGCCTACTTGTACTGAATTCTTGGGTTTGGTTTGATAATATCACTATCTTGGCTTCATTTTTTTGTAATCTATTTTCATTTCTAAGTACAGATGCTGTTCGATTGTGTTCTAAAGCATTTATTATTTCTGATGACAACTCAGCTCATATTCCTTTTATCTTTAGATTTCACCAGATTCACTGTGCTTTCTTTATATTTATCCTGCTTAGGGTTCACAGGTCTTTAATTTGGGCTGGTATCTTCTCACTTTTGAAAATTCTAGCTATTACATTTTCTTTTTTTTTTTTAAAGATTTTATTTATTTATTTCACAGAGGGAGAGAGATCACAAGGAGGCAGAGAGGCAGGCAGAGAGAGGGGGGAAGCAGGCTCCCTGCTGAGCAGAGAGCCCGATGCGGGCCTCGATCCCAGGACCCTGAGATCATGACCTGGGCCGAAAGCAGAGGCTTTAACCCACTGAGCCACCCAGGCGCCCGCTATTACATTTTCAAATATTGTTTTCACCCTTCTCTTTTTTGGGAACTAAAGTAGATGCAATGCATACCTTTTACCAGGTCCTATATGTCCAACAGTCTTTTCTGTATTGTTTCTATTTTTTTTCGTTTCAATTTATTCAAAATTTTCACTGACTTGCACTTGAATTCACTACTCTTATCTTCTGCTATTAAGGCAATCTAATGAAGTCTTAGTTTCAGATTCTGTATTTTTCAGTTCTAGAGTGACTTCATAGATTCAATATTATAGATTCCAATTCTCAGTTGAAATTCTCCATCTTCGCATCTATTTTCTTGAGCATTTTAATCATAATTAGTCTAAAATCCTGAGAACTTGAATTATTAGGATCAGAATTTTTTTTTTAGTAGACTTGAGAGAGAGAGACAGAGAGACAGAGAGACAAAGAGAGTGCGTGGAAGCACAAAAGTGAGCAGAGGGAGAGGGAGAAATAGACTCTCCGCTGAGCAGGGAGCCATGTCATGGGCCATGATTCCAGGACCCTGGGATCATGACCTGAGCAGAAGGCAGATGTTTAACCGACGGAACCACCCAGGCGCCCCAAGATCTGCTTCATTTTTATTGCTAGTTTTTCTTCTGGTTTTTGATTATGTGGCCCTGTCTTTTGGTAGCGTTTTTGGCTTCATGGCAGGATAAATATAAAGAAAATATAGTCGCTTATTGCAATAACGTTGCTGAAAACTAAAGATAAAAACAGGGAATATGAGCTGAGTTTTCATCAGATACAATGTAAGCTAGAATATGGAACAGCATCTGAAAAAACAGATTAAAAAAATTCTCAATATAGGAATGAAAATAGGTTATAAAAAAATGAAGCCAAGATAAAGATGTTATCAAACCAAACCTAAGAATTCAACACTATAAAACATGAGAGGAGGCTTCAGATGTTTCTGTACCATAAGGAGGGAGCAATCTTCCTTCTGCTGGGGATATACTGTGGTGTTTTAACATTTTATTCAGCAACTATGCGGAGGCAAGCCTTGTTTATAGTCTTGGGAAGACTTAGCCTACATACTTGTGTTAGCCATCCACAGTTTTCAACTAAGAGCCTTTTGTATACTTTGTGGGACCATTCCACTAGGGATCCCAAAATCCATGTTTGCATTCTAAAACTGCTGAAAATTCCACTGTGTTGTTTACTTACATTTTTAGCTTCTTGCCCAGCAAAACTTCAGTATTTAGCAAAAGTCGTGAGGAAAACAGGCCATCCCCATTATCTGCCCAAAGCTCTGATTTCTGTCTCCATCATGCCCCCAGTTGCTTTCAATTAGATCTGTTCTCCAGCTGTAATTAGCAAAGTTCCCAGGGCAAAAAGCAACTACAAAAACCAACTGCCTTCTAAAGTTCTTCCCATTCCAAAGTCCTAGGCCCTGGTAGTTCTCCTTGCCTCTCTGTTGCCTTCAAACAGATGATAATGATATTTGATCCGGATCTTCTAGTTGTTCGGTTAAAATGCTAATTACTGCCAGTTAGTCCATCCTACCTGGAAACAGA
The DNA here is from genome assembly GCA_002007465.1 of Ailurus styani. Taxonomy (NCBI): domain Eukaryota; kingdom Metazoa; phylum Chordata; class Mammalia; order Carnivora; family Ailuridae; genus Ailurus; species Ailurus styani. The sequence goes on along the minus strand of LNAC01001167.1, from coordinate 62,898 downwards.
AACCTTCCATGTATTTCATTAGGTGCTTCAATAAATATCACGAAAACAGTTTCAAAACTAGAATCACTTCTGCACTCATTTACCATTTTAGTTGAAGGCTTACCATACCCATTTCCTCTGCACAAAGCTGATGAAGCATAAATCACACCAAAAAACACGAATATTCCTTCCTTCAACATTACATTTCATTTGAATCTAATAAACCAACAATAGTAAAATACATTATTTTAGGTACAAAAAAAAAAAAAAAAAGAAATTGGCCTGCAATGAATGGGGTGGTCTAAGAACCACCCCCAAAGTTGGTACTCTAGATGAAAGCCAACAACTATAAAACACTATTTTATGAAATTATAAGAAAGAAAAAAGTCTGAGATGGGGTGTCTAAGGACCCTCAAATAAAGCTAGGATACCAAACAGTTCTTCTCACAGTTTAAGACAAATGGTAATTTACCACCTTGCAGAAAATAAACATGCCTATTTCAATGTTATCACTGAGTAAACGGAGGAAAAGTATCCCAAGAATTGAACCACAAAAGGTATGATTCGTGCTGTTTTGCGGATACGAATTCATACTTCCTGTGTGGTCTAAAGAAGCTCAGAGAATTTTAAATGAGATGGTACTCCAAGGTGCCTAGCAGAAGCAAACTCAAATCTCTGAAAGAACCCAACTTTGTTCCAACAGAAATTTTAAGATACATTTCAAGATGTTAAAATAAAATAAAAAAAAAACTGTTAATCTCAGATTCTGTGAAATACTCTATTTAGTGAATTCTCATTATAACTTGTTCCTAGAACAGGGCCTGGCACACAGCAGCCAACAAAAGTCAGGGCATTAACGTTTCAGTAGTATGACAGGCAGAATAAATAGGTGCCAAAGATGTCAAGATCCTAAGTGCAGGAACATGTGAATATGTTACATGGCGAGAGGGACTTTGTAGACATGATTAAGTAATGACCTTGAAATAGGATTATGCAGGTAGGCCCAAGGTAATTACAGGGGAACTTAAAAGTATGAGAGTCAGATATGTAATGCTAAAAAGGGAGGAAGTGGGCAATGGGCCAAGGAAGTGGGGAGTGGGGGCCTCTAAAATCTGAAAAAGGCAAGGAAATAGATTCTCTTTTAGAGTCCCCAAAAAGTAACACATCTTTGCTGATACTTTTAGCCCAATGAAATCCATATAAGACTTCTGACTTACAGAACTGTAAAATGGTGAGTTATACTGTTTAAGCCACTAAGTTTGTGGTAATTTACTGCAGCAAGAATAGGAAACTACCACAAGCAGGCCAAGAGAGACAAATGTCAGATGATGATCAATACTATAAAGAAAAATAAGGGCGCCTGGGTGGCTCAGTGGGTTAAAGCCTCTGCTTTCGGCCCAGGTCATGATCTCAGGGTCCTGGGATCGAGGCCCGCATCGGGCTCTCTGCTCAGCAGGGAGCCTGCTTCCCCCCTCTATCTGCCTGCCTCTTTGCCTCCTTGTGATCTCTCTCCCTCTGTGAAATAAATAAATAAAATCTTTAAAAAAAAAAAAAGAAAAAAGAAAAATAAGAGTAAGGAAAGAATTCAATGACTCTATGCCTGGCATGTCCATATATAATTTTATACAACACAATCAAGAAAGACATCTTCTGAAGGGATGTCTAAACAAAGAACTGTGACAAGAGACAGAGCAAGCCAAATGAGTATCTTTGTGGAGAACAGGCAAAGGGAACAGCAAGTGCAAAGGCTCTGAAGCAGTAACATGTTTATATATATGATTAAGCACCACAAGGAGGCCCATATGGTTAAAATACTGTGAGTTTTGATTTATAACTTGATAATGTACACCTAAGATGTACTGTATACGACTGTTAAAAATATCACTAAAGAGATTTGATGATAAACGAGTGTGGATAAAATTTAGTAAATAAAGCCCTATAAAAAAGGACACTAAAAATAAAGTACATCCATAGTTTAGTTTTAGCTTTAGATAAATTATTTTCTTGTTATAGAATTCAAATTCTATTCATAAATATCTAAACTAACTTCATGTGGCATTAAATGCATATGCATAAGAGTAACTGAAAAAAGTATTATGAAAAATGGATTTAAACTACACAAACTTTTCTGAATTTTCTTCAAAGCTAAAAGAGAAAGAAAATGACACTAAAAATAGAATTTGATCACTACAAGTTTAAACATACTCACTTTTTGGTACTCATAAATTTAAAATAGATGGACGCCTGGGTGGCTCAGTCGGTTAAACATCTGCCTTCAGCTCAGGTCATGATCCCAGGGTCCTGGGATTGAGTCCCGCATCAGGCTTCCCGCTGAGTAAGGAGCCCACTTCTTCATCTGCCTACTGCTCTCCCTGCTTGTGCCCCCACCCTCTGACAAATAAATAGGTGAAATCCTAAAAACCAAACAAAAAAAACAGAAACAAGCATGGACTTGAATTCCAAGTTCCCTTATCGAATATCCAAGATAGATTAAAAATGATGTCCTATGTTTCTCCTTTTGCACTTTCAATATAATAATACACAGTGTATCAAAGCTGAAGGCTTGTTATCTATAGAAGCCTAATAAAATTCATAATCCTCTGGTGGGACAGATTAAAAAGTCACAAACTAAACTCAGGAATAAAAAAGGGAACATCACAATAAAGACCACACATTAAAAGATGAGGTTAAATAAACTTATGACAATAAATAAAATTTAGGTAAAATCAAGTTCCTCAAAAATAAAATTTTATTTCAAGAAACAGAAAATCACAATCTCCTTATCATTACAGAAATTGAGCCAATCATAAAAATCCTTCCACAAAGAAAGCTCAGCCCCAGAGGGCTTTACTGAGAAGTTCTACCAAACAATCAAGAAAAGGACATAAAACTTCACCACAAGACCAATAATATTCTAATTATTTTATAAAACCTAGATAATCTGTGAAGGACAGCTAGACAGGAAAACTAACATGCAAATTTTACTCATTAACACAAATGCAAAAATTCCACTTAAAATATTGTCAATGCAAATTCAGGACAGCATATCCACAAAATGCTTATGACAAATACTATAGTTATTGGTGGAATTTTGAAGTTTTTCGTAGAGATAAGGGAGAAAAAAGATGTCTGTTATCACCACATCAACAATGTACTAAAGGGCAGATGGTGAATAAAAAAGATTAAAAGACAAAAATGTCCTAATTCAGAGATGATTATAATCATAAAAATTCCCAAAACATCTATATGAAAATTAAAACTAGTAAATTTAGTAAGGCTACTAGATCCAAGATCAAAGATCAAAGGTTACTTATATAACAGTGACCCTCCCCCCCCAAAAAAAGCATTTATAGGAACAGTAAGTAGTACCTAAAGTTAAATAAGGATAACAGACTCATATAAGATCAGATGTCTGGAGAGTACTGAATCAAGTTCTACCATATAACTGCCATCACTCAATTATTTTGAACCTCCATGTTCTATGGTTCAACCTAATAAGAGAAAAATACATTAAAGACCTAAACAAATGGAGAAAAAGCACATTCTTGGATTAGAGTCAACACAATATGTATTAAATTCCCAATGTTTTTTATGTTTAAATTACCAAGATGACTTGGAAAACTCAAATGAAAGCACACAGACCTAAGAAAACAGAGAACTACTGAAAAGCAAGGTAGGAAGCCCTGTTCTGTCATATCATTAAAATGTGGAACTGATAGGATACACAAAATAGACCAATGGTACAGAATGGAAATCAGATGGATGCATCAAATTATATACTTGATATGAGGTGATCTGAAGACCAGTGAGGGGAAAAATGGGCTTTTTAATAAGCAATACCAGGAAAAATGATTATCCATATATATCAAGGTAAGTCAAACCCTTACCTCAAAACCTACCTCAAATGGATTAAAGACCTACCAAAGAAAGGCAAAACCCCAAAGCTTTTTAAATAATATCTTAATGCATTTTGGGTAGAAGAAGTTTCTCCCCTGCTCACTCCAAGTTTTACTGAGATGTAATAGACATACGCTGTGTAAGTTTAAGGTGTACAACATGATGATTTGATAAATGTATATAGTGACAAATGATTATCACAAAATGTTAACTTCCATCACCTCAGATAGTTATAATTTCTTTTTGTTTTTGTTTTTTTTATTTTCTTAAAGATTTTATTTATTTATTTGACACAGAGAGAGAGATTACAAGTAGGCAGAGAGGCAGGCAGAGAGGCAGGGAGAGGAGGAAGCAGGCTCCCTGCCGAGCAGAGAGCCTGATGCGGGCCTCGATCCCAGGATGCTGAGATCATGACCTGAGCCGAAAGCAGAGGCTTTAACCCACTGAGCCACCCAGGCGCCCTTCTTTTTGTGACAAGAACTTTTAAGAACTACTCTCAGCAACTTCCAAATATACAATACAGTATTGCTAACTATAGTTACCATGCTGTACATTATATCCCTGGAACTGTAAGTTTGCACCTTTGATCTCGTTCACCCATAACCCCCCCCCCAACTCTCCACCCAAATCCCTTAAGGTTTCTTAAGACATAGAAGGCATCAGGGGAAAAATTTTAATAAACTACTTAAAATTAAGACTATTATTCAAAACATGAGAAAAACTATAAAAGTGAAAATATTTTCTCTATACATAATTGAAATGGTAAGTCTTCATAATTAGAACTCCTTAAAAAATTAGTAATATAGACTAACAACAAAACATTAAATGTTTGGAACAGGGTCCTCACAAAAGGAATCTAAATTGCCAACAAACATAAGGTTATCAATCTCATTAGTCAAGGAAATGCAAATCAGAACCATTATGGTATACTATTTTATTATATACCCCTCTGATTAGCAAAAATTCTAGTGTGACAAAACTTAAGTGTGGGTGAGAATGCAGAGCAACGGGACCACTAATACTGCTGTAGACGTGTAATCTGATACAGCCACTTAAATATTTGGTCCTATCTACTTAAGTCACGATGTATAGGTTCTACAACCCAGCAATTCTACTTCTAGGCAAGAGGCACCCTACAAAAACTAATGCACATAAGCACCAGAACACAGGTATGATGTCACGACAGCACAGTTTGTAACAGCCCCAAACTGTCAATAGCAGAAATCATTTAGACCTTCATTCTGATTATTTATCCACTATTTCCAGCAAAGAGAAAAGATTTCTAACCATGAAAAAAAAATTCCTAACCACAGCCACATGCCACACTGACTCCTTTTTAAGCTCTTATGGTTCCTAACACGTCTAGTAAAAACTTAAAAGACAGAGAACACAATACTTTACAGGACAGTGTGTTTTACTGTTGGGATAGCTATCACATAATTGTTCTCTCTAGTAAGCCAATATCTGCCTATCTATAATTTTCACTCAATCTTAGTTATAGTCCCTAAAGCCAGGATGCTCTACTCTTAACTATACTTCAGAATCACTCAGGGAAAATTTTTTAAATAGCAAGCTATTTTTCTTTTTTTTAACTCTATGACTACTGTTATCTCTTCCTATTGTATGCACAGGCGGTTTTGTACTTCTTACACTCAAGTATGTTATAAGGTTTCCTATTTAACCATTTATGTTCAGGCCTTTCCCTTTTCTTCATGATCTGTATCCTTACCCAAATTTCAAGTTGCTCAGAAATCTGAGTTATATCCTTACCTGGCAACAGAATCACACTAGTGTTTGTAGAAAGTTCTGAAACTGTTTTCTAAAATATAAACTATTTTCAGCACCTCACAACATTCTTTTTATCTTAGAAGTCAGCAAACTTTTTCCATGAAGAGCCAGAAAGCAAAGAGTTTAGGTTTATAAGCCAGGGTGTCTTAGTTGCAACCACTGAACAATGCTGAATACAAAAAGAGCCAAGATAATGTGTAAATGGACGGTATTATTATGTTCCATAACTATTTTCATAAAATCGGGCAACCAGTAGGCTGTACTTTACTGACCCCCTACTTCGTATTATTAATCATGAGCAGATGCTTAATCTCAGATTTGTTACAATATATCCATTATATTTAACATATACTCCATATTATATATCTATCCAATATATTATACGTAACATATAATAATCCTGTTAATCAGAACTTGACAAGAATCTTGGTGTACCTGCTTCCTATAAATACAGACACATAAACAACTAACTGCCAGGGTGATTCTAGAATCCCCAGTGCTCAAGAAAAATGTTTATAAGAATTCATTCTTTAAAAAAAAAGCAAAGCACAAAATACATATGAGATTATTTAAATACTGTAAGAACTAGAAAAAGTTTAACAGACTTTAAAAAAAAGTAAATTAGTGACTGTTCATCTAATAAACTCTATTCAAAAAATAATAAGACACGGAAAGATGGTGATAATATTTCCCTATGTGTAAAAAAGCAGCTGTGAAACGATGCATGGTACTTTACCACCTGAGTGAACCACCAAAATATTTCTTTTCTTTTTTTTTTTTTAAAGATTGTATTTATTTATTTGACACAGAGAGAGAGATTACAAGTAGGCAGAGAGGCAAGCAGAGAGAGAGGAGAGAGGAGGAAGCAGGCTCCCCGCTGAGCAGAGAGCCCGACGTGGGCCTCGATCCCAGGACCCTGGGATCATGACCTGAGCCGAAGGCAAGGGCTTTAACCCACTGAGCCACCCAGGCGCCCAATATTTCTTTTTAAAAGAATTTTATTTATTTATTTGTAGAGAGAGAGAGAGCATTCATGCACAAGCAGGGGGAGTGGCAGGCAGAGGGAGAAGCAGCTCCCTGCATCCCAGGGCCCTGGGATCATGACCTGAGCCCAAAGCAGATGCTCAACTGACTTAGCCACCCAGGCACCCCAACACCAACGTATTTCTTAAAGAATTAAATGATAGAAAGAGTGGAGCAATTTGGCATCTTGGGTGACATTTTACATTTTGAATTCGCTTTATTAAGATTGTTAAATTCTGTAAAATGAAGAAAATTACTATAAAGGAAAATTTCAGCTAGTCTTACAAGTATAGCAGACAGCTGGTTAGGCTGATATTCACTGCGCTATTACAGCAACACAGACCCTCATAACAACCACAGCTATTGAAATGCTTTTGTATATTACCTGTAAGAATGCTGTGAGGTAAGCAAGGGTTTCTCGAATAAAATATTCAGTTATTTCCAAGATGCTTTCAAATAATATCTCCACAGCCTTAAAGCAGTGATGGACATTTAAGGGCCATCCTTAATAAAAAAAATCTCAAGAATTTATATTAAAAAGTTCTCCTTTAGTATGTGAATTTTTAACTTTCATAGTTTTTTTTTTTTAATAAGGAACATGTGTGTAATACCTAAAATTTATATTCCTTGATTACTTCAGTAGCTAAAGGGCATCAGTGTAAATAATCTTACCCTAAGATAATATTCACACGAAGTTCTTTTTTGGTCCTTGAGATTGTCTTCAGGGCTGTTATTTCTGCATCGAACCAAAATCCTCTATTAGCAGGATTTTCTACAGAGTAATTAACCATTACCACATCACCGACATTTAGTTCATTCCATTTCAAATTGGTTCTAGCTCGTGGTCGAAGATCCTTGACATTTATTTCTACCGTACCACTTTCTGGATATCTGAGGAGAGAAAAAGAGAAGAATCACACAATGCTGCTTATGATTACTACCAAAGTATATGTTGATATACTAAAAGTATATGCAACATATATAAAAACATAATCATTCTTAATTTCACTTAAATGGTATTTTTTCATGATTGTAACTGCCAGAATAAATAGTTCTTGCTAACATTTTAGTAAGACATTCTTTGCTAGCTTAAGGGGTAAGGTAAACACAAGCTCTTCTTGCTCTACATTTTCTTAACCTAAGCTTAAAAATTACTTTAATAGGACCAGATGACTTGTTCTTGAGCAGTTCACTGAGATCTGTTTGCTTCACACACAGTAAGAACATGAACTTAGTACATTTCAGCACATTTCAATAACCTCCATTTTTCCAGGAAGAGAGGCAAAATTCTAGTTCTTACATGTAGTCAAGCAGCCTAGTAATGGTTAAAAAAAAAAAAAAGTGGACCCATGTGAAATAATTCTAGCAGGATATTGATTTTGTGCTTCTAAAGGTAAGCTTAACTTCAATGGAAACCTGATCTGAATCTAAAGCTTTAGAAGTTCCCTAAATTTTAGGCCTAACTTCTGGTATCAACAAGCCAAAGAGACCAAAGTAACAGTAACAGTAGCTACAAAATTAAGACCTGTTACCTTCATGTATTGCTTGGTATTGGGGGGGGGGTGTGTGTCAAAGAAATATGTAATGTCTGGTTCCTATTCTTGGAAAGCTCAATCTGTTGGGGTAGGCCAAACTACAATAATGGTGTTTCTCAAACTATGAGCCCCAGACCAGCAGAATCAACATCATCTGGGAACATGTTACAAATGCAAACTCTTCAGCTCCAATTCGGATCTGACAAGTCAGAAAATCTGGGAATGAGGCCCAGCAATTTTCACAAATCCTGTCAGTAACTGAAAAGCATGTTCCAGTTTGATAAACCCTATGTACTCTAAGTATCATACCGTACCGTGACAGTTATTAACAAGGTAGAAACAAAGAAACAAGACCATTAAGCCTTAACCGAGTGGCCTGCTCAAAATATAAGTGGGTCTAAAGTCGGAAGCAGCTCTAGCAGGAAAGCCTTGGTTCTTCTGAAGAAACCAAGTATTATGCAAGCCTAGGACTCTCAGAGTATACCTAACCCATTTAGAGTAAATGGGTATAAATCCTGGGTCGGGCCTTTAGTTAAATCATCCAATTTAACAAAGTCGCTTCATATTTTAGTTAATTGAAAAAGAAAAAGCTCACAATTAGCAAAGGACCTCAGGGCAGATCTAGTCCATTTACTCCCTTAGTGCCATAACTTCCTTCTATCACAAGCCTTCCAAATAAGCATGTAATCTCTGCTTGGACAGCAAGTGATAAGGGGGCAGTCTTAACCCTCAGAAAAGCCATTCTATCTTCATACAGCTCTGACATAGGGAAGAGAAAATACCTGATACTGGATCAAACATAACCTTTGGAACTCATTTTATGCCTAAATCCCAAGAAGAAATTTATACACTGTCCTCAAAAGACCTAACAAAAGAGAACATTGAGGGTGGCAAGGACATTTAAAGTAAAAATATTTTAAGTGGATTTCCTTCGACTTATGTAAAACTTACATTTTGAGTCCTTTATCATCCCGGTGTCTTCACTGGCTGGATTTAAATTCCCATTTTAGCTTTTTACTACTGGATATCCTTGGAAAACTCTGTATCCATACTAAACCTTGTCATATGTAAAATGTAACTTAATGTAAACTGAATCACACATGGTTGTTTCCAGAACAAGACGACTTGTGAAGTGCTTAAAACAGTATATAATGGGCTAAGTAAATGTCAGTTACTATTGTCATTATCCCATAGAAATAACCCCAAAGAAACTGACAAGTACAAAATCATGTCTGTGGTTCTGCTCTTCTCCCATCTCAATCCCATTTTTTAATGGTCAAACCTAAATTTAGAAGTCTCTAGCCGAACACTTGTGTTTTTATACACTCATGTTGCTTCACACTGGTTTGGTCACAAAAACAACCAACATTTCTCCCAATCTGTAAAGTGAAGTTAAACTAGATTTTTTTAGGACTTCTCTAATTTTGAAGTTTGTGAACTTGTTTCCTGCCTCAATATCCTTAAGACCATAGGATAGAAAACTATTAAGATTCTTTTCTCAGCTGTAATGTCATGATACCAAAATATAATTTTCACACTATGTATTTCTGTATGTTTAATACAGTAAGAAAGCATATTTCAATGGCAAAATTGTCAAAGTATGCCTAAGAAGATACTAAAATATTTTAAACAAAGTAGAAATCTTGACCGAAGTTTCAAAATTGTATATAAAATCATGTTTATCAGAGATAAGGCAAAATAAATCATCCCATATATCAAAGCAAGGGAATTTAAGCTGTATTTGCCCTGGAAATTTGTACAATTTCATAACAGAATTATATATACATAAACTCTGCATGTATATACTACTCTATAAAAGGTAACTCATGAAAATGAAGTATACTTTTTCTAATTCCAGCCAAAGAGATGTTAAGTCCATGCTCTGTATAAAAACAGACATGGAAGGGACACGTAAAACAACTTTTTTTTTAAGATCTTATTTATTTAATTGACAGAGAGAGATCACAAGTAGGCAGAGCGGGAGAGGGAGAAGCAGACTCCCCACTGGAGCAGGGAGCCCGATGCAGGGGTTGATCCCAGGACTCCAGGATCATGACCTGAGCTGAAAGCAGATGCTCAAGCGACTGAGCCACCCAGGTGCCCCTAAAACTACTCTTAATAAAGTCAAGAACATGCCAAGTGCTCAAATATTATTCTTTGCCTGGGCATCTTCATCTACAGACATCCCAACACATGCAGAATGGGAACACATAAGCTCCACTACAACCCCTTTTTCTTCAGATTCATATATCCAACTATATTTCTAACAGATACCTCAGAAAGCACCTCAAATTCAAGGCATCCAAGATGGAATTCCCCATCCCATAATCTGATGTTCAGTATTCTCTAGAGGAAACTATTTATACTCGTAGAAACTTAGGAATTATCGCCGATTCTTCTAATAATGACTTCATTCAGTTAATAAGTCCTCCATATGCTGTACCTTTAACATTTCTTTAACTATACCCCCTTAACAAAGACCTGCATTTCTCTAAGCCTACGTCAAAGCCTAACATAGCTCCCTGTCTTTAGGATCACATCTTAAACCCACATCACACATCACAATCGATGAGCAGCCCAGACTATATGCTCTAAATACCATCTCTAATAAGAACTAGAGTTCTTTGAAGAAATGGCTGAATCCAGGCCTGTGCATGAAATAGAAGGGCTTGGGATATCCCACTGTACCTGAAAGCAAAGAAGCCCTCAAGAACAGTTATGTCAAGTTCAACTTGAAGGAGCCTCCAGAAGCCAGAGATGGGACAATTTGGGTACCAAGAACTTTAAAACATGTGTTAAAATCTATTAGTTCATAATGATACTTAAAAGTAAAAATCTTACTGGCCAACCTTTGGAGGATGCTAAAGAACTTATACTCAAAAAGTTTAGGAATCAATAGTTTATCTTTTTATATATGAAACTGGTTATTAAAGTTCTTTATGACAGAATTACGGCTAATAAATTAAGGAAAGATAGAAGCCAGCATCCTTTTTGGAACACAGCAAAATAGTAGCTCTAGGTAAAGATTAATGGCTGCTAAACCATTAAAAGCTAATAGCAAATTTCACAATAAATGGATCAGGACGACAACACTAAATCTTAAGATCTCCCCCCCAAAAAAGGAAAGAAGAGGGTATTATGTGCCTCTCCATACTACACAATAAGTAAGTAAACACCATCTCTCAACTAATCTTATCAGGTAAAGAATTTGAATCCAATCAAACCTCTAGATAGGAGTATAAGCTTTCAGGAAACTAACATTAACAGAGAAAAGGTAAATACCACTACAGGGATATAATCGGTAAGGCTCAGACTCTGGGAAAACTGCATAAACGTCCCTTGCACAAATAAATTATCAAGGAGGAAAAAATAGGTTAAGTCTCAACTTACAGATTTCACCCATCAATTAAATGTAATGAGTAGATCTTGGTTTTGATCCCTATTTGGACAACCTAAATATATTTTTGGAAAAGACAAGACTACTAACTGGTTATTTCACATTTATGAATCATTACAAATTTCATGTGGGATTTGTCGGTTTGCTAGGGTTTCCAAAACCATCTCTAGGTTCAGTGATTTACTAGGGAAACTCACAGGACTCTTTTTCATAGGGCAGCATATGGTTGTTTCCATAGCTATGATTTTCTACAACAAAAGGATACAATGCAAAAAGCAAAGGAAAAAGGCACATAGGGTAAAATCAAAGGAAACCAAGTACAAATGCAGAATCATCTCCCAGTGGAGTCACACAAAATATGCTTAAATCCTGCAGCAACAAATTATGACAACACATGTGAAATATTATCTACCAGAGATGTTCAGTAAAGAGTACACGATTTTTATTAGGGGCTGATCACATAAGCACTCCAAGAAGCAGGTGTTCAGCACAAACCAATACTGTCCGCAGGTTAGGCACAGTGAGTTGTTGTTCTGTTTGTTTTTTGTTTTTTTAAAGTCGGAATGATGAGAATCCTCCTGAAAGCTAAGTTGTCAAACACCACCCTAAGGTCAACTGCATACCTTTTAAAGAAAATCAGTATGAGATCTGGTACGTTCTTTTCTTACACACTTTAAAAAGAATCCTTTCAGCTATTTTGCCAGTTGAATGCTCTGAGATGTTAAGATGAAGGTGAACCTATAAAAGACAGGGAGGAGCAGGACTAGGTAGAAAGAGCCCTTAGCCCATGTTGGTCACTTTGAAAGAAGAAAGGAGGAGGGTTCAGCAAGAAAAGCATGAGAATGTGGTACAACTCTGACAAAGTCTTGACCAGTCAAATGGTAAGCTATGGTACAGAAACTGACCACAGGGTTCCACAGTGGGCAGAGACTGCCAGACCACACTTGCTCACTGGTTGGAGAATGCTGAGAGAGTGTGGTCTTGGCTCAAACACTGTAGCAGGTCTCCAAAATGCCGTTGCTAGTAGTTTTCAGCTCATTGCATTTATTCCTTGCAGTTGGTCAATTTTTTTTTTTTCTTGAAGGGAGGAGCAGTGTACCTACCATAGCTACTAAGGCCATTTACTGGTTGAAATGAGGTAAGGTTTGGGACTTGTTTCAGAATAATCCAGTGGTGTTTAGGGATGCTGGTTTAGATTTAAAAAGATTGGCCAGGAGTTCATAATGGTTGAAGCTAGGGGACGGGTTCATTATACCGTTCTCTCAACCTCTGAATAAATTTAAAGATTTCTATGATAAATAATACAGTGCTTCGTGGTTCAAGTTAAAATCCAAACAAAAGGGCGCCTGGGTGGCTCAGTGGGTTAAAGCCTCTGCTTTCAGCTCAGTTCATGATCTCAGCGTCCTGGGATCGAGGCCCGCATCGGGCTCTCTGCTCGGCAGGGAGCCTGCTTCCTCCTCTCCTTGTCTCTCTGCCTGCCTCTCTGCCTACTTGTAATCTCTCTCTGTGTGTGTCAAATAAATAAATAAAATCTTTCAAAAAAATAAAAATAAAAAAAATAAAATCCAAACAAAAGGCTCATCTTTTTTCAGTTTTCCCATATATGCACAAAATTCAAAAAGTCAACACTCAAGCCTTACAATGAGGACAAGCAGTCTCCTGCCCAGCTCACCACATCCCTGGCTTGTATTCCACAGATGCAACCATTTTTATTCCTCAGCTTTTTATTTACATCTGTATTTTTAAATAACATGTTCATACTTTGCTTTTTACTTTAAATAGTTATTCTACCCATTCCTTGTGTACAGGTCATTTGTCTCCATTCTCCTCTTCCTTATAATTGGTAACACATGGCCCTACTTTAAGTGTTCACATATTTACAACAAGTCTTAGGATAGAACTGCTATTCTATCCCCCTTCCCCCACCACCGTGTGTTAAAGATGAAGCACAGAGAGTTCTTTTGCACAGGAATAAGTAGACAGGATTCAAACTCTGATTATCTGGGTCTAAACCCATATTCCTGCAAACACTGACACTTTTTTTATGCTCTTAAACACATTATACAAACTTTGTAAACCCAGTATTTTTTAATGATTTTTTTCAATTTGTAATGATTTTTTAAACATGTTAAGTAGAAATCACAGGTAAAGAAGTATGCTTTAATACCTGTCCTTTCTTCCACAGTTTTGGTTTCCACTGAATGCTTAATCGTTCTGCATCATTATTTTATGTCCATTCTGCCATGGTTGTTAAAACTCCTGTATATCCAGACATTTCAGGCACTCACACCAATCTTTCTGGCTTCAAAACATTTCTTTAAGAGAACTTATCCTAGTCTAATCTGGACAGCTTGCTCTGTAGGCCTAGACCTGTTCCACAGCTTCATGCTGGGATCTTCTTTCATTATTTCATGTTTTCTTGAATACCACTGTCTCCTTCTTTCTTGGTTTAAACTCTGAATAGGGAGGGAGTGGTTAAAATGATCTTTCATATAAGTTAACCAATCCTTTTGTTCTATTTTATTTCATATGCCTACCTCCAAGGTACCTTGTAAATCCAAAGGCCTGAGCCTTTCAAAGGTTATTCAATGCCAACTTAGTTGCTTATTGTTGGTTTCTCATTCTTAGGTTCTAGTTTTCTCTAGGCTAAGTTAGGTATCATCTACCCATTAGCTTCTTACTTTCTGAAAGTTTCTTGCTTTCTTTTCTGTGTCTTCTACTCCTATTCCATTTTTTGTCCTTGGGGGTTTATGCATTGATTTTTTTATTGTCTCCTAGGAAGGTTTAAGAAGGACTGGAGACAAACAGGCATCTTCCTCTTCCATGTTTAAATGAAAGTCTTTATTCACTTTAAGTTTCACTTCTTACTACATACCATGTACCTACTACACTCCAGTCACAATAATCTACCCTCAGGTAACCCTGTTATTTCCTACTTCTTTCGCTTGGTACCCTGCTATTCTCTTTCAGGAATGCAGAAGTTACCTCCTCTACCTTGTACTCTCAGAGCCCTAGGTACTCTAGAAACTAGGGGTGCATATTTCTATCACAGTACTTAGACTGTAAAAAAAAAAAAGTTTTCATTGAGCAGGTACCATGTTCAAACTTTGATGTGTTTGGGATATACTAGGACTACAAATGTTTGGAAGCATGTAACTCATTAAATAGAAAAATCTCCTCTTAAATAACTAAGGCTCTTAACTATAATAAACTATGACCACTACATTTCGAAAAGATCCTCTTGATTTTGCTATGTCTCCTCTTTGTCCTTTAGTTAAGTAGGACCACAGAATCCAATGAAGAGCTAATAAGGGCTTTTTAAAGATTGTTATTGATGTTAAAAACAAAAAACCTGGGGGCGCCTGGGTGGCCCAGTGGGTTAAAGCCCCTGCCTTCGGCTCAGGTCATGATCTCAGGGTCCTGGGATCGGGGCCCACATCGTGCTCTCTGCTCAGCAGGGAGCCTGCTTCCTCTTCTCTCTCTCTCTGCCTGCCTCTCAGCCTACTTGTGATCTGATCTCTCTGTGTCAAATAAATAAATAAAATCTTAAAAAAAAAAACACAAAAAACCTGTAGTCAGTTCAACTGTTAATTTAAGCCAATACTCAATTTAAGTACAGGCAGTCCCCAACACAGCATTCTCCCTGTCCCATGAGGTCCAATGTATGGTTGAAGACAACCTCTGCAAACTGGTCCAAGCAAATAACTTCTTTCAGCATTTGCGCTGAGCAAAACTATGTAGGAGACTATTTGAAATATTTTGGAAAGTGTTGGAACCTTGAACAACTTCTAAAACAGGGCTCAAGATATCCTCAAAGAGTGAAATACAGACAGGTAGGAATCTATCAAGGCCAACTTTACCTACATGATGCTGAGGGTGAATCCTATAACCTATGGAAGTATGAAACTAGGGTTCTTCTTTCTCTTATACTACATGACTACCTGTTTTCAGGACCTAAAGTCAAGGTTATTTTAATAAGTTATTCTAAATAGCTACTTTGCATCCTTTGGAGCTTGGAGAAATCAGATAACCATTAAATATCTTTAAGCTTATTGCTTAATCACTATATTATACACTTGAAACTAATAACATTGCATGTTAACTATACTGGAGTTAAAATTTTTAAAAATCCCTAAGCTTAAATTTTTTCAGTAACATTTTCATTGGTCCAAATATTTGGATAGCTTTTATTTTTTTTAAAGATNAGAGAGAGAGATTACAAGTAGGCAGAGAGGCAGGCAGAGAGAGAGGAGAGAGGAGGAAGCAGGCTCCCTGCTGAGCAGAGAGCCCGATGTGGGCCTCGATCCCAGGACCCTGGGATCATGACCTGAGCCGAAGGCAGCGGCTTTAACCCACTGAGCCACCCAGGCGCCCTGGATAGCTTTTAGAGCTATCCTTTGGAGTACAAGCTTTTAATTAATCTTAACTATGTGACATCTTAGTCAAAGTCAGCTGTTTTCAATTGACAAAACGATCCTCGAATAAAGACTAAGGAGTTAAATTTCGGGGAAATTAAGTATCATTTCTCAAAAACAGATTATAAATAGTAAACTACGTTTCCTTAGGTGGCTTGAAGGCTAACACTAATTTTAGACTCAAACTGTATTAAGCGAAGTAGTATTACTGAATCCTTCCTTCAAAATATGGCTTCCTGGAGCTAATATGCTTAAATAAGAACACCATTCACCTGGAAGCATGTTCTAGTTTAGCAAATCTTTAATGTCATACCACATGCAAAAAGCATTTATTCTAATAGATAACACGACTAAGTTTCACACCTTAAATGTAAAGGATACTCAATTAAGAATTTATAACTGATTATAGGGCTTTACATATTACATGGAAATAAATCTCATTCATATAACACATTAACAATGGTAGATAACTTTTAATAATGTAAACGTAATTATGTTAAAAAATATCTATGCCAAAGGCAAAACTATTAAGAGTACTTATCAACCTGGCTTTATCAATCAATGAAATGCAGAAAGTCTGATTCTATTATTACTGGGTATTTTTTAAGATTATTAGGGAAAAAAACAGGTCAAGTAGATATTTACAGATGAGTAAATTAAAGCTGCAAGAGTTCAAACAAAACAACTTACCAATAAACAAACAAAATTCTGATTCAAATGCCTGAACTATAAAAGAACTACCAGTCTGAATACTTAACAAGCCTCTGGGGTACCTATTTGAAAAGCAGATTCTTGGGCCCTATCCCAGGCCCAACCCTAGGCAGGAGTTGGGGGGGTGGGTTTTGGTGTCCCTCTGGAATCTACATTTTAAACATCTTTCCCCTATGAATCTACAGTGCTACTGTCCAACCTTTTCAGAAACACTGATGTAAAGGAAGGATGTATAACTTTGAAAAGGTGAAATCAATCTGTAAAGTCATTATTCTAGGCACTAAGTGATCTTTAAAACACAACAGAAAAACAATGACAAAGTCACAAACCTAATTTCTTCTGCCTTCCTTTTGATTATGATCTGTTCAGAACATGGCATGTCAGAGAAAGTTGGAAGAAATATCTGAAGTCTTTGGTAAATACATTAGTAACAATCAAGTAACAAGGGAGCACACTGGTTACTGCACATGGGTTCTGAAATCAAACCTCTCATTCTTGTTGTCTATACTCAACAATCAGCAGGACACTGACTTGATTAAAGAAAAATTTGCTACTCTTTCTCTCCCATCAAAACCCAAAAATCATTACATTTTGACACTGCTTAAAATAGTTTGGGACTCCTCGGGACACTTCGGAGGCTAAGTCGGTTAAGCATCTGCCTTCAGCTCAGGCCATGAACCCCGGGTCCTGGGACAGAGTCCTGCATCGGGCTCCTTGCTCATCGGGGAGCCTGCTTCTCCCTCTGCCTGCCACTCCCCCTGCTTGTGCTCTCTCTTTCCCCCACTTGTGCTCGCCTGCTCTCTGACAATAAAATCTTTAAAAAAATATTTTTGGGATTCCTTCAGAAACAGATCAGTACATTAATACAGTCGAGAAAATTAGTTTTCTTACTTTATAGAAAAAAGTAACTTTTGTCTAAAAATACCACTTGTTTTATTCGGAGCTGGCTCAATGACTTCTATATGCAATAATTAAGGCTACTCAAAGACATACAACACAGGCTAAGAATAGTTTGAAAAATCTTAAAAAATGATGAAAACAATGACAACATTATACTAAGATACCTGCCAGATAAGCTTTTAATTATAGTCTAGCATAAGTTACCTCCAAGTCCTAAGTGATGCTATGATATTTCCATTTGACTCAAGCCCATGGTAGAGCCTTGACACTGTTAAAAGCAGCAATTTAACCTACTTGATTTAAAAAGTCATATACCACTAATGAGCTATGAATTCTCCCCACAGAAAAAAAGGTACACAGGCATTTATGGACAAGTAAAGAACCTTCGGTTCAAGGTATCTCTTCTGCAAAAACATCATAACTGGAGAGACAAAAAAATTTTAATTATGTAAACAACCCTATATGCTACATATAGATGTTTTATTTTACAACCATGCTTCTCTCAAAATTATAGTATGGTAGACTGGTTGCAAGTATATGCTTTTGTGAACTGGGCTCTACCACTTACTAGCTGTCCATCAGGCAAGTTAAAACCTCTCTAAATCTCAGTTATCTCCACTTAACACATAAAAATATCTACACTTCACTGAGTTTTAATGAGGATTACAAAACAGCCCAGGTAAAGTACTAGGTAAAATAACACTGTCAGGCACTGTACAGTTACTAAATTAAGCTACTATAAAGAGAATACTTTTTTAAAGATTTTTATTTATTCATTTGAGAGAGTGAGAGAGAGAAAGAGAGAGAGACAGAGGGAGAAACAGACACCCCACTGAGCTGGGAGCCCAAAGAGGGGCTCAATCCCAGGACCTGGAGATCATGACCAATCTGAGCTACTTAGGTGTCACTTTTAGAATATGTTGGAATAGTTTACTAAAAAGTCAAAACAAAAGCGTTTGTTTCTGAGATAAATTGACATTTCTATTTTAAATAGAACACTACAGTGCATGTGATTACAACAATTCTTAGCAATCATTTACCCAGGTTTAAAGATTTCAACTTTGCTTAGCTACAGAAAATTCTTAACATACGACATAGAAATAAGGAGTGCCTGGCTGCTCAGTTGGTGGGACATGCAACTCTTGATCTTGGGATTGTGAATTCAAGCCCCATGTTGGGTTTAGAGATTCCTTAAAAATACAATCTTTAAAAAAATAACCTCCATAAACATTTTCCTTCTTTACATATACACTTCCTAATCAAATTAGTAGGTGTTTTCTAGCTTACTTTTCTATTTACAGAAATCAGCTAAAATTTAGAAATCAAGATCTCTGTATTAGACTGCTAACTTTAATAAAGCAGTAATTTAAATTTGCTTTAAAGAAAGCAAATCACTTGGGATGCCTGGGTGGCTCAGTTGGTTAAGTGTCAGATTCTTGGTTTTGGCTCAGATCATGATCTCTCAGTTGTGGAATCGAGCCCGAAGTCAGGCTCCATGTTCAGTGTGAAGTCCGCTTCAGAATCTTTCTCCCTCTTCCTCCCACTCTTCTCTTCCTTGCTTAGGTTCTTGGGAGCACCTTCACTATCTCCTCTCTAATAAATAAAATCTTAAAAAAAAAAAAAAAAGCCAGCAAGCAAGCAAATTACCAACAAGAATAGTATTCCCAAATTCACTTGTTTGACCTTGTATGGGATTTAAGACTATAAGACTTTTTATTTTAAGATTTTATTTATTTATTCAACATAGAGAGATCACAAGTAGGCAGAGAGGCAGGCAGAGAGAGAGGAGGAAGCAGGCTCCCTGCTGAGCAGAGAGCCCCATGCGGGCACTCGATCCCAGGATTCTGAGATCATGACCTGAGCCAAAGGCAGAGGCTTTAACCCATTGAGCCACCCAGGCGCCCAAGACTGTAAGACTGTTAATAATATAAGACTAACTAAAGGTGCATTATGAACTTTAAAAACAAGAAGGCATCAGGGAAGACTTTGAGATCTAGTTTAACCCTAGGTCAAATTCAGAAAGTTCTTAGAAGGACCAACTGTATAATATTAACAGGAAAACCATTACAAAGTATTTTTCCTCTGCTCAAGAATTTACCAACACCTCATAATACATCAATTTTCCATAAACACTTTATGGACATTGCTTTCTATGCAAAGTTAGTACAGATAATGACTGCATAGTAGAAAATAGTCCCTCATTCAAAATTACATTCAGATAGTTTAGCTTGACTGAAATATCTCTTAGAAAAACCTAATTCTAGTAATTTTGCCTATATGAAAACAAAAAGGGAAAAAACAAGCCACAAACCACCTAAACATGTGTAAAATAAGGATGAACAGATTCCTCAGGTATTACATATCACCTTTGGCCTTTAATAAACTATATTTACTCAAACTATCAACCCCCTTTTCCCATACTGCTCTTTAGTAGCAGGTGTCTGTCAATTGCCTTTGGCTCAGCCTTATTAGCTGTATCAATGAATGGTCTGCAAACATGAATGTGCAGCAGAATCACCCAGAGGACTTATTAAAACAAACTGCTGGGCCACTCCAAGATTGATTCATTACATCTGGAGTGAGCCCCAAAATCTGCATTTCTAACAAGTGATGCTGATGCTGCTGCTGGCCAAGGAATATATAGAGAACCACTAGTCTGAGGGCACCTGTTCTCAACCACAGCTGGACGTTAGACTCACAGGGCACTTCTGTAAACACCAATGCCTGGGAGTCCCTCAGAACAATCATACTAGAAGTTCTGGAGGTAAGTCCTAGATAACTAATGGGTACCCAGGGTTGAAAATCACTAGTCAGGTTAATTAAATCTAAACCAAATCTACTGAGAACAGATATTGCTTAATACAAAAGCAGGGTAAGATTTTTAGCCCTTATCTGCTGATAAAGCAGCCAAATAAGGAGTCAAGATCAAATTCAGTATGGTGGCTTCAGCTGCTTATATACCTCGCGTTAAACTCAACAGAAGCTGGATGTATGCTGCCTGCTTTAAATCCCAGGCAAAGTCTAATAAGTAAGTCTTTAGGGTCATACAAAATGATTGACCTCTGAAGACAACAGAAACATAGGTTACTATCAATCCATATACCAAGTTTAGGCTGAGAGGCAATACTGCATATTGGTTAACTCTTGGCTCTGGAGTCAGAACATTTAATAGATGTTGCCTTTGGCAAGTTACATAATTAAGCCTTGGTATCTTCATTTGGGAGTTAACAAAACTAACACCACAGTTATGCTAAAGATCACAGAGACATCCATGTAAGAAGGTACATCAGAGTATGGTGCCTAAGATTTAACATAATCTAAATCGATGTAAGCTGTGCCATACACATACTACCTACATATTAACCTACCAGAAACACTAAAGAAATTACTGTCCTTTCCAAGTCTACTTCTTCCCTTCAGTCAACATCAGGGTGTTTACTCTTATGACAGTCACACCCTTATGAATTTAGATGTTCAGGACCATTTTAAATACCTCACCTACAGAGAGAACAGTTAATGGAAATAAATACAACTTTTAGAAAGCTATGGAAGTATACAGTACAAGCTTACTATGAAGTAAGGGGAAATTTCATGTTCTCTCTCTTAATTGACTGCTTAACCATTTCATGATTTATAATTGCCTGTATTACCCTGATGTTTGCTCACTTCTGAATCCCCTTCCTTTTTGGTCCAAAATACCACTAAAAATACACTTTCATCAAGCATAGTCTCTCCCCAGTAATCATGGCTTTGGGAGGAGAATTGGTAGCTCTCCTCACAACCATGTGGTACATTCCCATTAACCGGGTACGTTTTAAAACCTTAAGGGGGAATTTCAGAATTCCTTAGAGTCTGAATCTCTTAAGTATAAATTTAATATTCTTACTGCCAACTCTTTTCCTCCGAAGTACTTACTATGTTGGTTGAGTGCTAAAAATACAAAACCCTTGCTAAGACAAGGGTTAACAGATAAGTGGTATCAAATAGCAATTAGGAAAAAAAACACAAAACCCACAACTACTACTTTGTGCCAGACACTCTGATGTTACTACCACATGTCTAATTTATATTACTTGCAGTAGATGTGAATCATAAAGCTGACAAGCCTAATCTAGGCCTTATGATTGATGAACTATAAGATCTTCACTAGAAGCCTTCAACAGTTCAGTCTATGTCCATCAAAGAATCTACAAAAAAGGGACCTTTACCGGGCACCTGGGCAGGGCTCAGTTGGTTAAGCGTTTGCCTTCAGCTCAGGTCATGATCCTGGAGTCCTGGGATCAAGCCCTGAGATGGGTTCCATGCTCAGCTGGGAGTCTGCTTCTCCCTTTTCCTCTGCTCCTCTCCCTGCTAGTGCATGTACGCGCTCTCTCAATCTTAAAACAACAAAAAACCCTTACAAACAGTAAAACTCTTAAATCTTAACATATCTCAGATAAATCTCAATGTTTATGAATTTACAAGGTTTTAATCTTTAATTTTTGAAAGGAAAAATGAAGATTAGGAAAACAAATTTATATTTTAGAACCATGTCTATCACTAGATTTTATTTGGCTTTTTGGGGTTCCTTGGTCCCATGTACCTCTCTGCCCTAGCTAAATGACAGCCTGCTCAAATTATACTATTATACTCAGAGGTCTGTAGATATGATTATTAATTAAGCAGATTACTTTCAATTTACTCTAACAGGAGAAAAATGAGGTCAGTTGACTGAGGGAAATGACAACACTTAATCAGTAACAAAAAAGGAATAGTATGGTAGCTTGTAAGTACTTAACACCTTATTTAAGTAAGCTTAAGTCCAAACAAAACCGAGAACTTGCGCAGAAGTAAAAATTAATTTAAGTTAGGGGTCACTTAATCCAATCACTTAAACTTTACAAGTTCTCTTTGCAATGTAGTATCTCTACTAATTCTCCCAATCTATATGATTGAAGATGGCCAATGTTTGTTATTGCTCACTGTTCAGGGCAAATGATTCTTTCTCTTTAGATATTTGACTGGTTTGAAGTTTAGGTTATCCTAAGTTTACCATCTATGTTGTAAAGAACTTTCTCCTACACAGAACTTTTAAAATGTGAAAGCTAACATGATCCATGTCTTTTTAAGCTAAATACTTAGTTCCTTCAGTCACTTTTCACAACAATTTTATATTTTGGGTTCTACTCTGAAGATACACCAGGTCCTGTTGGTATTCTTAAATAATATTCCAAGTACGGAATAATCAGCTCAGTACGACAGTAACATTACCTTGCTTATTCTAGCTATCTTTTGATAAAACATCCTCACAATATAACTACGTTATAGCTACATTCTATTGACTCACTTAGAGCTTATAAAAAAATAAATAAAAACAAAAACAACAACATAAACTACGGCACTCCTCAATGGATCCTCCATCCAAGGAATCAAGAATCAAGAACTCATTTATTAAGCTATTGAGATCAATAGGCAATTTACTATAGTTTTTAAAATTACTTTCCAATAACCATGAGGAACAAACCTTTGAAAGGATTTGTCATCATATCCATATTGGGTCATGATTCTTTCTAGGTGCATACACCAGCCTTCTGTTACTTGAGACTCTTATCCAAAAGCTCATCTATTTTATTTTATACTTTGTTTTATATAGCCTTTTTCTCTTTTTAAAGATGTGAATGACACTCACCTGCCACTTAAGCTTTTGTCATCTTTTATTTCTCAAAGACAGTTCAGCAGCTATCACTAAGTTGCCAGCAGTGAAACATTTAATTCTACCACATAAAAGTATTTAGGACAAATAATTTTAGTCTTCTCATGCATGTTGGATTTAGACTTTTTTACTAACCTTTATTCTAATCAAGACAAATTTTTCCTTCCAAAAACAAAAACAAAAACAAAAAAACCCACATAAAACCAGCCAAATAAATGCTATGGTATAGTGATTTGTGCCCTAACATTACACCAAACTCAGGCCTATCCCTTGGAAAGTCTTACTCCAAAACCAAGAGTCCCCTAAAACTGTTAAAAATTTAATTAAGCCTTGGGCGCCTGGGTGGCTCAGTGGGTTAAAGCTTCTGCTTTCGGCTCAGGTCATGATCTCGGGGTCCTGGGATCCAGGCCCGCATCGGGCTCCCTGCTCAGCGGGGAGCCTGCTTCCCCCCCCTCTCTCTGCCTGCCTCTCTGCCTCCTTGTGATCTCTCTCCCTCTGTGAAATAAATAAATAAAAATCTTAAAAAAAAAAATTTAATTAAGCCTTAGTTCACTTACCGTGTAAAGATTACACTATTTCTCTGCTGTGATATTCTGTACAATATTTTTTTGCCAAATAACTCTTCTTCTATTCTCTAAGAAATAAAACTCAGAGCAAATCAAGAACTCTACTTGTTGACAGCAGATATACAGACAGCTATAGTACTCAATGCTATTACACATTCGCAAACTCAGACAGATTACTATCAACACAACAACTCTAATCCCTTTCTATCCCAGACTCAATTTACCAATATTGCCAGTTCTGGCCAATTTCAGATCTTAATATTCATTCAACATGTTGGTTATGATACTCTACTCATGTATGAGGTCTCATTTGAAATAAACAATGCTGGCAAGTTACCACACCACAGGAAGTATCAGAAAAGTAATGAATAATGAGATCCACTTTTGATCTCCTTAGAGGCATTCTGGAAATCTGGGTTAACACCAAAGTCTTTTACACCATTTTATGGAAGGGGGGGATTAAAACCATTTTAGGATCTTGAACTCTTATACTTGATAAAGATTTGGAAGCCTAATATTTCCCATGCATATTAAGATTATCACTTGAGTGATGACAAGTTCATTTAGTGAGCTAAATAAATACTGAATCTGTCCCAATGGTAACTTTTATACTAGAATTTTGAAAACAGGTTTACAAAAAAAATCAATTTTGGAATCTCAGCCCTCAAGGCAAGTTCTTAATTCTGTTTTCATAAGAACATTTAAAAAAATGGGACACCTGGGTGGCTCAGTTGGTTAAGTGTCTGCCTTCAGCTCAGGTCATGATCCCAGGGTCCCAGCACTGAGTCTGGCATCAACATCTGGCTCCCTGCTCAGCGGGGAGCCTGCTTCTCCCTCTGCCTCCCTCTCCCCTTGCATGCACTCTCTCTGACAAATGAATAAAATCTTAAAAAACAAAAAAATTTTAAAAAAAGAACATTAAAAACATTTCACTGAGGAGGGGGAAGGGAGTGACTGCTGGGTATGGGGTTTTTTGTGGGAAGGGGATAAAAATGTTCTAAAATTGGTTTGTGGTAATGCACAATCCTGTGAATACACTAGTAAGAGTGAACTGTATCCTTTAAATGAGTAAACTGTGTATGTGAATTTTCTCAATAAGCTATTTAAAAAACGTTTCAACCTCATCCTAATAGCTCTACTCCACATGTTAATACCAAGAAAACCAAACCAAAACAAAAACCCCCCCAAAACGAAAAAAAAAAACTAGATCACAGAGGAAGAGACAAACCCTTACACACTAAATTAAGCCAGGCATTAGGATATCAAAAACAACAATCCACTTAGGAGCCAGAGATGATTGAGCATTAAGAAGCCCTTGTTACAACCACTAAAAGAGTAAAAGACTGAATACGACCCCTAAAAAGATTTCTTCATAAAGAATATTATTTGAAAACCACCTAGAAATGGAAGGCTTTGCTTCTATAAACAAAAATATGAAGTCCTCAATAGCATGAGCACTTACTCATCATACTCGATATGATAAATAACGTCTTCATCAGCAGCAACAGAGTCTGAATTAGACGTAGAGGGTACATTGTCCAATTTATTTGTGTTTTCTTTGGAATTATGATTTACATTTCCATTAGTCCTTTTACAAGAACTGCCATTCTTCAGTGGAGTTTTGCCACGTGAATGTCCATCAGAAGCTCTAGTAACACTACGTATACGGGCTTCAAACCAAGCACCAAGGCCGACATCTCTGGCATCCACCAATTCATTTACCTAAAAAAAGTTTAAAATTAGTTAATGAAGCTTAATTTCATCTATTGCTTCAAAAACCATACTATAACTCAAGTTATTTTGAGAGTTATCATGGTTAACAACATTTGCAGCTATTCCTGTTTAAAGTAATTAGGAAGATTAGATCAAAACTATACTTTTTGGATTATACTGCAAATCTGTCATTTACTATTATGAAAATTAATTTTCCTTCCAATTTCGTTCAACAAAATAGGTATTTTCTTTACTCCTTGCCTGGGTCTACATTAGACTTTTAGAAATATCATTCTTGTGTACTTAAGTGTTGTTCTAGCAAGTCATTAAATAAGAATTTCACTTAGTGAAAACCCGGGACTTCACAGTATTGTGGCTGTTACTGATTTGCTTCATTAATTTCTCCAGTGATAATTTATAGTCAGTCTAACAGAAAACAGTTAAGTATCAGAAAAAACTTGAACATAGGGGAATTATACGCATGTATAAAGGGAAGAATCTAGCAAACCCATCTATAAAAAATGGAGTAGGTTCTATTACCAGTTACTAACTCACTAGCAAATGCATTATTTAGTACCTCAAAGGAGAAAATAAAGAGAACAGAGCTGTAAGATACAAAATAGATGTATTCAAGTCTAGTGGATAATCCAGAACTAAAACATGCAATCTGACAAAAGGAAAACAGTGCATTAGAAACCATGTGTATCAGAGAAGAGTTACAATATGGAAGTTACAAAATGGAATACAGTATTGGTTAAATAACACACACACACACACACACCCCTCCTGAAAAAATCTGAGGCAATAAGTCCAAAGGTGAGGCGCTTTCAAGAGCAATAACCAAGAGACCTAGAGACCTCCCCCTTCACCTTTTTTTCATTTTTTTAAAGCCCTTAAAAAGAAAAAAAAGAAAAAAAGAAAAAAGACCTCATTAATATAAGATGACCATCTAATCAAGCTAGTTCTTCCTGAAGGTATTAGAGACCACTTAAGGTATCCAATAGAATATCGACAGATGGTATAGGTTGGGGCCAGGGTGGAGTTTATACTCAAAGTTAAATACCCATGTATTTTGCGAGGCTCTCTTTAGGCTTGTCAAACTCTAACAGGCTTAATAATTCGTCTTTCACAAGGTAAGAAATGAAAAGCTCTGACAAGTTAACTTGCTCCAAGTGAAAGCTCATGAAATGTAAAGCTAGAATTTGCAGACATCAACCTTGAGGCTTATGTTCTTGCCACTGTATTAGGAAGACTGATGAGAAGATGGCAAGATAGGTAAATAGGAACTTAAAGGTTAAGTGATGAAATAAGGTATTAAAAGATAAAATCAGAGATGAAACACAGTATATATTACATAAATTAATCCATGCATTAAATGGACACAAGTGCTTTTCTTCCTAACAGTCACTGATAAGTTTAAAGACACTTTCTTACAGGCAACATTAGCTAAAATGAAAAAATAATCAATGTTAAGGTCGATCATACTTCAGAGAATAAACAGACTAATCTTTCATAGCAAATCAAAATGTAAGGTTTTATGTAGCACTGTGCACTTATAGCAGAGAATAGGGGGCATACAGTTGATACTGAAATAGGTAACAGAAACATAAGGCAATCTAAAAATATTCCACTGCATATTCGTAAGAGAACTTACTATCTCATAAAAGGTAGGGCACTTAGTAAAACCACCTTACAGTTTACAACTGTAAACAAGAATTACAAATTCTCCATTTAGTTAACCACTCATGACAATGCATATAACTAGGTGGAAAAAAAATGCTTCTAAATTAAAAAAAGGGGCGCCTGGGTGGCTCAGTGGGTTAAAGCCTCTGCTTTCGGCTCAGGTAATGATCTCAGGGTCCTGGGATCGAGGCCCGCATCGGGCTCCCTGCTCAGCAGGGAGCCTGCTTCCCCCTCTCTCTCTGCCTGCCTCTCTGCCTACTTGTAATCTCTCTCTGTCAAATAAATAAAATCTTTAAAAAATAAATAAAATAAAATAAATTAAAAAAAGGATTCTGCACATTACAGACATATTGAATTAGGTCAAATTTGAATGGATCAAAATGCATG
The DNA here is from genome assembly GCA_002007465.1 of Ailurus styani. NCBI lineage: Eukaryota > Metazoa > Chordata > Mammalia > Carnivora > Ailuridae > Ailurus > Ailurus styani. Next base: position 35,212 of record LNAC01001167.1, on the reverse strand, counting down.
CAAGAGATTAAAGATCCTTTGTAAAGCCTGGGTTTTGAATATGGTTAAGAGGATACTTCAACTTACATGAATAACATGAAAACAGGATACTGCTATGGTAATTTCTTTGGTCTCATGGTAATCCAGTTGAAAATTAAAAACTGAATTAAAGTTTTGATATAAAGTTATGATATCCTATAAAGTTATGATATGCTATAAAGTTTTGATATATATAAAGTTAAGATATGCTATAATAAACTTATAATACACTACATATATAGTTATGATATAAAGTTATATGCTATAATAAAAAACCCTCTGTAAAGTAGGTCTAGAGGAAAAATATCAACATAATAAAGGTCTTACATGGAAAAACCCATAGGTAACATGTTACTTAGTGATGAAAAACTGAGAGCTTTTCCCCTAAGGTCAGGAACAAGATAAGGATGTCCACTCTTGCCTCTTTAATTCAACTTAGCACTGGAAGCCCTAGCCACAGCAATTAGACAAAATTAAAAGCCATCCAAATTGGTAACAAAGAAGTAAAACTCTCATTTTTCAAAGATGCCATACTATACATAGAAAACCTGAAAGACTCCACCAAATAACTGCTAAAAGTGATAAATGAATTCACAGTAAAGTCGCAAGATACAAAAATCAGTGTACAGAAATCTGTTGCATTTCTATACACTAATAATGAAGCAGCAGAAAAATTAAAACAATCCCATTTACAACTGCAAAGACAATAAAATTAACTAGGAATACACTTAGCCAAAAAGGCAAAAGACCTGTACTCCGAAAACCTGATGTCAGAAATTAAAGAGGACACAAAGAATATTGTTAAAATGTCTCTACTACCCAAGGCAATCTACACATTCAATGTAATCCCTATGAAAATACCAACATCATTTTTCACAGAGCTAGAACAAATAATTCTAAAATTTGTATGGAACCAGAAAAGACCTTGAACAGGCAAAGCCAACTTTTTTTTTTTTTTTTAAGATTTTTATTTATTTGACAGAGAGAACACAAGCAGGCAGTGAGGCAGGCAGAGGGAGAAGCAGGCTCTCTGCTGAGCAGGGAGCCCAAGGCGGGACTCAATCCCAGGACGCTGGGATCATGAACTGAGCTGAAGGGAGCTGCTTAACCAACTGAGCCACCCAGGCGCCCCAGGCAAAGCAATCTAGAAAAAGAAAAACAAAGCTGGAGGTATCACAATTCCAGATTACAAGTTCTACCACAAAGTGGCAGTAATTAAAACAGTATGCTACTGACACAAGAAACAGACGAATAGATCAATGGAATAGGAGAAAAAACCCAGAAATAAATCCACACTTATATAGTCAATTAATCCTCAACAAAGGAGGAATAAATATCCGATGGAAAATGATGGTCTCTTCAACAAATAGTGTTGGAAGAAATGGAGAGCCACATGGAAAATAAAACTAGACCACTTTCTCTCACCATATGCAACGATAAAATCAAAATGGATAAAGACCTAAATGTGAGACCTGAAGCCATCAAAAACCTAGAGGACAGCACACACAGTAACGTCCTTGACATCAGCTGTTGCAAACTCTTTCCAGATATGCTTCCTAAGGGAAATAAAAGCAAAAATAAGCTATTGGGACTACATCAAAATAAAAAGTTACAGCACAGCAAACAATCAACCTACGGAATGGGAGAAGATACTTGCAAATGACATATCCAATAAAGGGTTAGTATCCAAAATCTATAAAGAACTGATACGACGCAATATCCGAAAATCTAATAATTCTGGGGCGCCTGGCTGGCTCAGTGGGTTAAAGCCTCTGCCTTCGGCTCAGGTCATGATCTCAGGGTCCTGGGATGGAGCCCCGAATCGGGCTCCCTGCTCAGCAGGGAGCCTGCTTCCTCCTCTCTCTGCCTGCCTCTCTGCTTACTTGTCATCTCTCTGTCAAATAAATAAAATCTTAAAAAAACCCCTAATAATCCAGTTTAAAAATGGGCAGAAGACATGAATAGACATGTCTGCAAAGCAGACATACAGATGGCTAACAGACCCATGAAAAGATGTTCAACATCACTCATCATTAGGGAAATGCAAATCAAAACTACAAGGAGATACCACCTCACACCTCTCAGAATGGCTGAAATCAAAACCACAAGCAGCACCAAAGTGTTGGTGTGAATGTAGAGAAAAAGGAACCCTCTTGCACTGCTGGTGGGAATGCAAACTGGTATAGTCACTGTGGAAAACAGTAAAAGTTTCCTCAAAAAATTTTAAAAAAAGAACTACCCTATGATCAAGTATTCACACTACTGGATATTTACCTGAATACAAAAACACTAATTTGAAAGACTTTGTGCACCCCTATGTTTATAGCAACTTTACAATAGACAATTACAGAAGCAGCCCAAGTGTTCCTCGATTATCAATGTATAGAGAGGTACATGTACATACACACTAAATATTCAGCCATCAAAACGACTGAAATCTTGCCATTTGCAACAACATGGATGGAGCTAGAGTAAATTATGCTAAGTGAAATGAACCAGTTAGAAAATCAACAGAAAAAGAGAAACCATGAAACAGACTTTTTGCATGCATAAAGCTAATATAACAGCATTAATTATACTGGAAGTAGAATAAAAATTTTAAAAAATAGAAAAGCCTAAATCTCTCTACATTTAATAATCAACTGAATTTTTAAATAAAAACCACCCTACCATCCCGGGGGGAGGGAAGGCTCACAGTCAAGTTGTTTACTGTCTATCTAGAAAGAAGTAGTCTAGGGCGCCTGGGTGGCTCAGTGGGTTAAAGCCTCTGCCTTTGGCTCAGGTCATGATCTCAGGGTCCTGGGATCAAGGCCCACATCGGGCTCCCTGCTCGGCAGGGATCCTGCTTCCTCCTCTCTCTCTGCCTGCCTCTCTGCCTACTTGTAATCTCTCTCTGTCAAATAAATAAATAAAAAATCTTTAAAAAAATAAAGAGTAGTCTATCCTTAGCCAGAAAGTACCTCCCCCAAAGATGTCAAATCATAAAAGATACAGAAAAACAAGTTAGTAGGGGTAGAAGTATTTGAGCTGAAGTTTTAAGATAAAAACAAACCCAATCACATAAATGTTAGCTGAAGAGCTGGATTTATTCATATTAAAAAATATAGCCACATTTAGAGAAGAATCTTCCATATCCAAGTAGGTGAGAGTTAAAAAAAAAAAAGTATGGGAGGCAAGGAGAAATCATTAAAAAATGAAATTCCAACAAATACTAGAGAACTTACTATATCAGGTATACTTCTAAGCACTTTATATATTGCATTTAAAACACACCAGCTCTCTCATTTAAGAACCAGCTAACTCAGGTACACACAACACACACACACACACACACACACACACACACACACACCACCACCCCCCGCCCCCAAAACCCTACGCCAGCTCTGCAGATAAACCTAGGTTTAAGTTTGTGTTTATCATCTATTAGGTATAACCTTGAACAAATTATTTAACCTGTCTCAGTCTCAGCTTCTTTATAATATACTTTGCTATGTATTAAGAGTGACTAAATCCACATGATGTACCAACCTAGCAAGCATAGGCACAAATGAAACAACTGTCTCCTTCCACTAAGAATCAATATGTACAATTTAAAGACTCATTAAATCTCAGTATAGTCTTAATACCATATTCTACTTAGTAAAGATATTAGCAATTTACTGTTATGTATATTACCTCCTTTAATAACTACAATACAAAGTCCTTATCTTCCAATGAGGTACAAAAAGAAATATAGTCCTCAGGAGATAACACAGCTAGAAGTGGGAACTAAGCTGAAACAGATTTCTGAATTTGAACATGACTCATGTTTTTCCTAAAATTTACAAATCAAAATACAATGTGGTTCCATTTACATAAAGTTCAGAAAGAAAATAAGGGGTGCACACATAGATTAAAGGTTACTAAGAGGTAATGATAGGATCAAGTTAATAAAAAGTGAAGAAATGACTACTTAGAAGTCTGGGTATGAGTTATAAACTAGGGAAGAAGGAGTAATAATCAAGAGAGGCCCATGGGAAGTTCCTGGGGTACTGCTTTGTATTTCCTAATTTGGTGGTATTTACAGACACTGACTTTTTTGCAGTGTCTATTATGTTTCATACTCAAAAAGGTTCAAAATCAAGAAGCATAGCTGCACTGTATTGTAAAAGGATATATTAAAATACCCATGACTTTTACTTAGTAATTGAGAAGTTTCCCCTTTCCTGTATTTCCTATAATAAACATTAGAATATATGTAAAAAGGTTATCTAAAAAAGTTAACTTATCTAAACTCTAAAATGACAGTCATTTCAACAGGACGATCTATTGTGAGTCATTCAAAGCTTCCACATCCAAAAACCAGAATTAAACCCTATTTAGATATCAAAAGTCCACCTTGTTTGAGAAAATTACCTCCCAAACATCATGGAAACAGATGTACCCAGCCTCTGCACAACCTTCCACAGGGTCTCCATGTGAAAAGATAACTGAGCAACATTTGGTCACTTTCAGATATCAAATAGAGCAAAATAAGAATTATGGTGAACAAGAACTTCAGTTTAAAATTCTATTTTTTACATAAAAGATTAAAAAATAAAACAAAAAAGATTAAAAAAGTTTTTTTAATGTTAAAATTTTTTAAATGTTTAAATGTTTACCTATGCCAGTTTTGAAAATTCACTTTTTGTATCCAACTTACATGAGGTCCAAGGAAAATTTTAGGCAAAAAGGAAAAGCCCCAAATCTGTTTGCTCATCCATAAGGCAATTTTAATTATAAAAAGCTCTATGTCTATAAAAGGAAAATCTTTACAAAGCACAAGTGACATAAGTGGGAATTCGAGATAAAGGGGAAGAAAAAAAAACCAAAAAACACAAAACCTCCCAATTTTAGTGAACTAGGAACAAATTAAATTTTAATATACTAATCACAGACTTGCTCAAAGGAAAATACTCAAAACAAATGAACTTAAGAGTAGCAGTTTCTAAGTGTTTTCAGGGTAGCCAAAGGTAAGTTTTAATAGCTAGTAAGATTCTGTGAAAGCAGGGGGCAATATCATTTGTTTATCCTTCCACCTCTAATATCTAGTACAAATATATAAGAGATAACCAAATATTCATCCAATGGATGATTTATCCAGAAATAAGCACTTCTATGTTAAAAGAATAAATAAATAAATCAGGGCACGTGGGTGGCTCAGTTGGTTAAGTGTCTGCCTTTTGGCTCAGGTCATGATCTCAGAGTCCTGGATTGAGCCCTAGTTGGGCAACCATGCACACTCTTTTGCATGCTCACACTCTCAAAAAATAAAGATCAGTAAAAATTTCAAATACCTATGACTAGTGAGCTTCATCAGAAAAAAAAAAAAAGCAAATAAATCTGATAGCCTCTTCAACTATTAAGTTAAATGCAGCTCTGATTAAACATTATACAACAGTATAGCCTTTCGAGAGTTTAAGTTCCAGATTTCATGTGTGTTTCTAAAAGAGGAAAGAAAGACAATGTAATATAAAACTTAATACATTTGTACAAATAGGAAGAAGCTGAACTGGAATTTGAAAGCAAGGCTGATGACAAAGATAAATTTCTTAACCCCTATGCTATATATTAACATGAGATATAAGGGTTCTTTAAAAAGTGAGGTATTAGGGCGCCTGGGTGGCTCAGTGGGTTAAAGCCGCTGCCTTCGGCTCAGGTCATGATCCCAGAGTCCTGGGATCGAGGCCCACATCGGGCTTTCTGCTCAGCAGGGAGCCTGCTTCCTCCTCTCTCCTCTCTCTCTCTGCCTGCCTCTCTGCCTACTTGTAATCTCTCTCTCTCTGTGTCAAATGAATAAATAAAAAAATCTTTATTAAAAAAAAAAAAAAAGTGAGGTATTAGAGAGGTGACTGGCCAACAAGTCAGGAGCATGTGACTCTTGATCTTGGGGTTGTGAGTTCAAGCCCCACAATGGGTATAGAGCTTACTTTAAAAACAAAGTAAAACAGGGGTACCTGAGTGGCTCAGTAGAGGTTAAGCACCTGACTCTTGATCTCAGCTTGGGTTGTGATCTTAGGGTAGGAGTTCAGGCCTGTGGAGCCTACTTTAAAAAAAACCGAAACAACTCAAAAACAAAACAAAAACGCGTCGTCCTAGAAAAAAAATCTTCTTGGGAAGCCTGGGTGGCTCAGTGGGTTAAAGCTTCTGCTCAGGTCATGATCTCAGGTTCCTGGGATCGAGCCCCCATTGGGCTCCAGCCCCCATCGGGCTCCCTGCTCAGCGGGGAGCCTGGTTCCTCCTCTCTCTCTCTCTCTGCCTGCCTCTCTGCCTCTCTGTCAAATAAATAAATAAAATCTTTAAAAAAAATAAAATCTTATTTTAAAGATTATATTTATCTGAGAGAGAATGAACGAAAGAGAGCATGGGGTGGGGGGAAAGAGGTTCAGAGGGAGAAGCAGACTCTCTGCTGAGCAGGGAGACTGATGCAGGACCCACCCGATCCTCAAACTCCAGGATCATGACCTGAGCTAAAGGCAGTCGCTTAACCAACTGAGCCACCCAGGTGCCCCAATAAAATCCTCTTTAAAAAGAAACAAAAACAGGAGCACCTCAGTGACACAGTCTGCTTTGACTCAGGTTGTGCACGGGTCCTGATATCAAGCCCTGTATCAAAGCTCAGCATTGAGTCTGCTTCTCCCTCTGCCCCTTCCCCTGCTCATGCTTGTTCTCTCTCACTCTCAGTGTCCTTTAAAAAACAAAAACATTTTTAAAAAGTTAGGTACTAGAAGTAGGTGATAGCCAAAGTACCAACACTGAAAAAAAGCACAGATCTGCTGAGAGAAGTAGTTTCTCATAATGTTTTGAATTAGGTTGGAGATGGCAGGGTACTGAGAAATATGCTCAACAGAATTTTTTTTTTTTAATAGATTTGAGAGTGAGTGAGTGTGCAAGCCCGTGAGCAGGGAGTGGGGGAGAGGGAGAGAATCTCATGCAGATTCTATGCAGAGTGCAGAGTCCAACACAGGGCCTGAGACCATAACCCGGAGATGAAACTAAAAGTCAGACTGCTTAGCTGAGTCATCCAGGCACCCCTCCTAAACAGAAAGAATTTAAGTTGACTAGAGCTGCTTTACCTTCAGCTCAGACCTATAGATATATACATAAGCTGGCCCTCTTTGAAGATAAATACATGCCTTCACTGCCCAAAACATATGAAGTCAAACATATGAAGTCAAAAGCAGCAGCTTCTGAGCTATTGCCCTTAACCAAAAAGTTAAAATAATGTAATATACAGATGGCCATATACTTAGAGATACATAGATATATAGGAGTTCTTATATATACATACATACATACCTCCTTAGTTTGTCAACTGAGGGCCCTAAAAGCAATGATACTCTAGTAGCAAGGAACATACCTAGACCCTAGATCTTGGTTTCTAATACCATTCTCCAATTAAAAGAATCAAGGCTTCTTGAAGAAATGGTTGATTCCAGGATTGGGGCAAGAAATAACTAAGATGAGCCTGACGCATCTTCTAGTGCCTGAAAGTGCTTTAACAAAAGCAACAAAAAACCCCCACAATAATGGAGGTATATCAAAGGGACACAGGGGGAAAATATCCCTACTGATGTGAATGACTAGCTGAATAAATGGGGTCAAAGAGACAAGTCTCCCATGTAGAAGAATTCCCAATACATTTTGTAGATAATCTACCCTCAAGAAGTAGAGTTTATAAAACTGACCTACCTCCTTATGCGTGGGCTGCATATGGGGACTTCATCTCAAAGAATATTGTTTGGAAAAGGGGTAGGGGAAGAGTAACTTCACAGCCAGGTGATTAAGGTTCACATCAACAATATAGTAAGTTATCACTGATGTGAAAACCTAAGGTTATAATTAGCACATAGAATGTTAGCAGTTTGTACCCTAGATCAAATGTGATAAAAATGGCACTTCTGTGGTCTTCCTCCAAAAAATATGCATATCCAGTCTAATGATGAGGAAAACAAGATGAATCCTAATAGAAGAGTATTTTACAAAATATCGGACCAGTACTCCTCAAAACTGTCAAGGTCTTCAAAAACAAAGTCAGTCTGAAAAACTGTAACAGCCAAGAGGAACCTAAGGAGATTGAACAACTATTTAGTATAGCACTAATGTAAATATAATATGGTATCCTAGATGGGATGCTGGAATAGAAAAAGGATGTAAGATAAAAGCTAAGGAGATAAAGTTCATTTATAACTAATGTATTGTATTAAAGTATTGGTTAACAGGGCAAACCAGAAGTGGGATGTATGGAAACTCTGTAGTATCTTCCCAATTACGCTGTAAATTTCAAATTGTTCTAAAACAAGTTTATTTAGAAAACAGAGGGGCACCTGGGTGGCTTAGTTGGTTAAGTGTCTGCTTTCGCCTCAGATCATGATCCTGGAGTCGGGAATCAAGCCCTGCACTGGGCTCCCTGCTCAGCAAGGAATCTACTTGCCCCTCAACCCACTCTTGCGTGCACTCTCTCTCTCAATTAAAAAAAATCTTAAGAAAGAAAAAGAAAACACAGAAAATACTAGTTACTCAGAGGGATGATATCAAAAGGTGACGTAGACAGTATGGAAAGTGAGCATTCAATATTAACAATTCTAAATTTGGGGGCACCTGGGTGGCTCAGTCAATTAGGTGTCTACCTGTGGCTCAGGTCATGATTCTGGGGTCCTGGGATGGAGCCCTGCGTTGGGCTCCCAGCTCAGTGGGGAGCCTGCTTCTCCCTCTCCCCCACCCAACTCCCTGCTTGTGCTCGCTCGCACTCTCAAATAATAATTTTGCCTTCTCCAATATTTACACTTGTTGTTGTTCTCCTGCCTATCTCCATCATGTAGAAAGATGTTAAGTAACAGCATTAACTGGCTGCTTCCTTGTCTGGCTCCTGTCTTTAATGGGAATGCTTCTGGCTTTTCCCCACCATTAAGCATGATGCTGGTATGGTTTAAAATATTCAACTATTCCATCTGTTCCACTTACAAAGGATTTAAAAAAATCAGAAATGGATCTCTTTAGATCATTTGGTTTTTTGGCTTATTACTATGATGAATTATATTAATATCCGATATTGAGGGTTGGGTAAAATGGGTGAAGGGGTCAACTGTGTGGTAATGGAAGGTAACTAGACTTATGGTGGTGATCACCTTGTAATGTATCGAATTATAAAGCTGTAAACCTAAATTTCAGAAGGCAAATGATAAAGTTATATACCTGCAAATAATATATATTAAAAAAATCCAAATAATGAACTTTCCCACTTCTTGACAAACCATCCTTGGCCAAGGTATTCTGTTCTTTTAACAGAGTCATAATTTTATTTGTTAAATATAACTTTGGTTTTACATCAATAGGTAGTGATACTGGTGTGCTTTTTGTTACACTTTAGTATCAGTGTTATATTAAATTTTTAAAAACAATGGTTTTAACAACAATGGTTTTAACAACAATGGTTTTTAAGTTGTGGGTCAATTTAGATAATTATCTATTCTTTAGACGTTTAAGGTAATTCATCAGTGTAGCCATCTAGGCCAGGTACTTTTGACAGATAGTTCTTGGCCAGTTTTCTTGATTCTACATATAGATTTGTTTCCATTTTTCCTTAGGTCAAAAATTACCTCTTTTTGCATTTTCTTACATAATTTACTTCAGCTAATTTTTAATTTTTAACCTTAAAAATGCTCTGAAAAATTAAGTCTTGGTCCCAATTTGTCCCAACTGTTAAGAATTAAGAAAAAACAGTTTTAAGGATAGGAGAAGATGAAGCAAAACTGTCATTCAATTATTTCTACAAAACTTATTAGAATTTGAAAAAGTTGGTAGATACAAGAGTCAATAAATGTTATCAACTGCATTTCTATATGTATGCAAACAAATCACAATTTAAAAAGAAAACCATTTATAATAGCACTAAAAATGCAGGCACTAGAAATAAGATATGTAGAGAAAACTAATGATAAAGCTATCAAAGATCTTAGTGGAGACATTATCATGTCCATGAATGAAGGACTCAACATTGTAAAGTTGTCAATTCTCCAAGCTATTCTACAGATATAATCCCCATCAAATCCTGTATTATTTATCTGTAGAGTTTGACAGGCTAATTCTAAAATTTTTACATGCAAGTGTTAAAAGCCAAAACAACAGGACACCCTTAAATAGGAATAGATTTGAGAGATGTGGGATAGGAAGATAACAGTATACTAGGATACAGTACTTAGAAAAGCAAGCACAGGGATACACAAACAGACCAACAGAACACAGTAGAGAGCAATTTGGCAGTAGCCAGCACTCCCATTTCTAGATAAAAATTCCTAAAGAAATTCTAGAACAGTGCATCAGGATACATAAAAATAGGTTCAAAACAGGAGAAAACTGGGAAAAGCACAAATTTATCTATTAATCTTTGATTAAATATGTTATGGTATGTTAATGAGAATCAAAGCTGAGAAAAAGAATTCTCTTATGTAAACTTCAAATATAGGCAAAACAAAACATTTTTTAGAGATAACAAAAGTAGTAACACTAAAACAAACAAACAAACAAAAAATCAAATCAGAATAGTCAGAGTAAGTAGTTTACCCCTTAAGGGGAGAGGGAGATATGTTCTGGTAGTGACTTTAAAACGGAATTGGCATTATTCTACTTAACTTCAGTAGAATCACAGAGGTTTTTGTTTTACATTTTTAGGCTGTACGTACAAATTTTATACATCTAGGTACATATTACACAATTCTTAAAGACTTTTAAAAGTTAAAGTATTAACATCTCAGTCTTTACTTTCAGATGACAATCTTCACTTATTTGCAACATCCTTAAGAAAACAGACATCTGTATTTTCACAACTATCAAGTCTAAAGAAAACAACATACCTTATATAGCCCAATGCCAGGATCAATAAGAAAATCACAAGTTGATGTAGACGGCTGACAAGAAGGTCCCACCCTTGGGGTTTTCTTTACTTTAGGAGGACTATTAGAACAGGGTTTGGCCTGTACATCAATCTGTTTAGATGTGCCAGGAAGATCAGGGTCTGGGCGAACTAGCAGCTGAATTATGTCATTCAGTCCAACATCATAGTCAAATAAAGTATATCCATTTTCCAACTGGAAAAAAGGATAAAAAAAAGATTAAAATGCTTCTCTCAAAACGATCTTTCCACATCTTTAGTCACCCAAATGTCCTACTCCAATTATTAAAATTCATAGCAGTGTGATACTAAAACCATTCCCATTACTTTATGGCCTCTTTTGATGCCAGCAGCATCTCAGGACTACAATAAATTCCTGAGAATCATTCCATATTAGCTATCAGGAACACAGATAGCCACTGAAACCAAAAATGTATCATTGCTTACATGACTTCAACGTGTAGGAAGAAAAACCCTAGGTTTCTCACCAAGTTTTATTTAAATTAACAGTACCTGAATCCACTGTAAGACAGGTGAATTTTGAAGGTAAGTAGTTTTATGACCTTGTGTTCATAAAGACATTTAACAATTTTATGTTTCTGAAGCACTGTCAGTAAATTTTTTTTTTTAAATCAAGCAGGAATAACAAGTCTTGTTCATGCTATTCCACTTGCCTAAAGTTCTCTAATTCCATTTATTTGTAGAGGCTGTCAAGTTGTATCATGAAAAGTCTTCCAGGTTGAATAATGAATAAATTATCTTGCAACTGACCACCCCTCCTCCCCATTATACTAAAGTCCTAATCCCAAATACCTCAGTACGTATTTGGAAATAGGGTCTTTACAGTAGTAATCAAGTTAAAATTAGGTCATATTGGGTGGGCCCTAATCCACTGTAATGGACATCCTTAAGAAAAATGTAAATTTGGACCACAGAAGATGTGAAGGCAGCCATGTGACTAGAGCAATGTATTTACAAACCAAGGAATTTACAAAGGATTGCTAGCAACACTGGAAACTGAAGGAAACAAGGAAGGATTCTCTATTAGAGGCATCAGAGAGAACATGGCCCTGCTGATATTTTGAATTCAGACTCACAGCCTCTGGAAACAGGAGACAATAAATATCTGTTGTTTTAAGCCACCTAGGTTTTGGTAGCTTTTGTTACAGAAGTTCCTGAAAACTAACAGTCTCCATTTTGTTTCTTTATAAAATTCAATTGGCCATTTTACCGTAATAGAGTAAGAAAACCAAACTTCATGAAGATAGAAACTAGCATTTCCCCAAAAACATTACCAATGTAATTACTGTTCATTTTTCCCCTCTTTGTATATAATAACTGTCCTCATTCTCAACTCCCTAATACAGTAAGACCATACTTCCAAAGTCCAACAAAGGGAAGAATGAGTTTGTCCTTAAATGATAAACTTACTAATATAGCAGATAAATAATTTTAATTCAAGTAGTCCCAAAACACACCTAGCAAAACCCTACACATTATAGATATTCACAATTTTAACTACAATAAGGAATCAAACAATTCACAAATTTCCCAGTGGGGAAATCAGACACTATCTCACAGGTTGGTTCACATGCTTATTCCAAATAAGCCCAAGGAGTTTCCCCAATCAATAAGCAGATAAGCCCTTATAGGGACTAGAGATTATTAATACTGCTTACTTTATTAAAAAAACAAACAACACAACTCCCACCTAATCCTGACCTCCTGGAGAAAAAAATCAAGGAGAAAAAAAAACTATACATTCACACTTTCATTTTGACATTCGCCAATACCCCTTCCCCCAAAAAGTTAAGAACATACTGTTTCTGGAACTGTTGAAAAAGAAAAACTTGACTAAACATACAACTGTTGCACATTATGAGTGTCCAAGTAGAAGATAAAAACAAACTCTTAACAGTATAGACCTTGCAAAACAAACTCTCAGAAATACAATATGCAAATTAATGGGAAGGACATTTCCCAAAATGAAGGAAGCTGTTAAGGTGGTAAAATAACTGGAAATTCAAAGTGCTTTCACAAATAATTTTCCGTTGAAGTCTGAGGCACAAGAGTCAGAGGGACAGTGGGGACATTCTTATACTCAATCTCTCTGATGAGTTTCTAAGTGACTGGTCAAAATAATATAAGCTGCTTCAAATGGTATGTGATTTGAAAGGAAAACACTATGAATATCAAGGCATGAGGCCCTATGGTAAAAGTTAGGCCCACATAAACATGTAACTTTTCCTTCAATTATTCATGTTTGCTAGGACAGTCACTTTTACCCAGATTATCTTCTTCCCTAATTCATAGGTATTCTTCCAGTTTTCCTCAAATAGTGGTTACTATCCATTGCATAATAGCTTCCACACAGCTAGGCTTTTGTGAAGAATGCTGGAATGAACTGTTACTTGAAAAGTAGTAACGTTCTCCCAAATTTAACGCAAGTGTTGGCTGGAAATTATTGTCACTTATACCCCAAGTGGAAAAGGGACAGAGTCACTTAGAAATCACAAACACCCATGAGTTTCAGGCATGTAACAATAGTCCATCAATGCCTCACAGCAGAAAATGTTTGGGAACTGCCATCCTAGAAGATGGGAGCACAGTATTTAAAATACTAGAGGGGCAAGAATGGTCCTAGAGTATTTTGGTTTTTTGCCAGACTTCAGTCTTGCATCTGTACTGAAGTAAGAAATTCTGGGTAACTGCAACAGTGATGCAAACTAAAACTAGGAAGTAAACACCAACTGGCAAAAATGGCTGAGAAGGCAGTGGGAGAAGTCATTCCCAAGGGGTTACTGATAACTTAATGCCCTCAACCTGCATCCCTTAACAACCTTCACGTATCTTTCATATCATATACATAATATAGATATGAAACACACATTCTCTCTCCCCTTTAAATAGACAAATGCTTTTACTTTGTATTCGGTGTAAAAATAAAGAGTCCAGGGGCAAAAGGGTACTATCCAGTTTTCCTTCAGCTCTGATTCATGTCCCACCTACAGTGGTATAACCAAAAGCATGAGAGGAAATGATAGACTCCATTCAAAGTAGGAAAAGTTCTGGATTCTCAAAATATTTAGAAATTCATCAATGTAACTCTTCCTTAAAGAACTACTCCCTAGGATGCATGCTCAGCCTTCCGGAGTAATATCCAAGTGAGGTTACCCTACTCTAACCAGAACTTTTAAAGCCCTGAATTGTTAGCCTCTATTTTGACTCTCAAAAATGGAGTCAATTACACAATTACTCTGCTTTTCAAATTTAATTTGCATAGAGATCACCTGGGGACTTTGTTAAAAATATGGATTCTACTTCAGTAGGCACGGGGTTCCCAGGTGAAGCTAATGTCGCAGGTCCTGCTGATTCAGGGACTTCAAATAATAAGAAATTAGGAGACTGGCTATTCAACATCCATTTTCAAACTTTGGTGCCCATCAGAATCTCCCATGGGGTCTTGTTAAATTCAATCACTTGCAATTCTGCGGTGGGCTGAACACCTATAACAAATATCCACAAGTGATTCTGATATAAACCAAAAACTAAAAGCAGCAAACCTAACATAAAAGGGGTGAGGAATAAGGGGGAAAAAGTACCATTTACATCAGAGACACTGTAAATTTGTTTTTATTTATGACGTTTTTCACTACGTAGCAGTAAAGGGGTGACTTTTTCAAATAAGCACAAAGGCATTTTATAAGCTAGGGGCAGCACTGTGATGCCAATCCAGTAGTTGTCTGCTATAGACCTACTACTATGTCCATGGACTATGAACGCCAAGAGTACAAGAGAATGGAAGTAATAATCACTGCCGTGGCGACTCCTCAGCTCACAAAGTATACAAGTTGATTGTCTTCAATTCAATGGGGCACCAAGGTCCATTCCTCATCCTTACTGGTTTATTGCTGAGCTGAAGAAATCAAAGTAGTGAATTAACTGTCCTGGGGGAAGAAGTACAAAAGGGTAATTATCCTCAACAGTTTTTCCCTAAACCCAGAACAGTTTCCTGGTTTACTGGAAGTCTACTTTGTTGACCTAAATTTAACTCAATTTCTGCCTTCTCCTCAAGACAGCTGGGTGCCATGTTTCCTTTTAGTATATTTGGTAATTAGACTTTAGGAGTTTCCCAGGAACACATTCTCATGTTTCATTTCTATCTCTTGTGCTGAAGTCACAAAGTATCCCAGCAATTCATGTACTATTATGTCCTTAGCTAAAAAAACAAAGTTTAGAAGACCTGATTACATAATTCTTATCTTTGACCAAAAGATAAAAAGGTATCAGTCACTGGAGGTATAGCAATATAAAGGTAGATAGTGTTTAACACATGATTTCAAATCCAAGTTTACAACTAAATTGAACACCTGTTTTTACAAGTCAAACAGTAAAGGATCAATATAAAACAGCTTCAAACACCTATCAAAGATGCTTTCACTTGAAAAACAAATTAAAATAAATCCCGGCTCTTTCTCAAAGTATCATCTTGTTACTCTGACATTTCTGGGCAGTTTTTGAAGCTAAGCCTATGAAGGGAAGAAAAAGATTCCTTTCAAATCCTTTGTGGCTATAGGAAAATGCTACTTCCACCAAATCAAAGAGCTACATTTATTCCAAACCACAGAACTGAAGCCAAACTGTGGTCTATCCAACTGGAGAATGCCACCTTTCTAGTGGGGGGGGGGGATAAAATTGGGTAGGCTGGGTCTCTAGGTATAGACTTTTGTCGGTTAAGAAAAATCTTCAGTGGGCCAGAGCATGGTCATACCATACAACTACCAGAGACACCCACAGACACCCTCACTGCCAACACCACTTTCAGCCTTCAAGTATGTACCGCTGGCTATGCTCCAGTTGCTGTTTTAAAAGCTTAGGTGAGGGGGACTACATCAGAAGAGGAGAAGCGAAAAGAGCAAAACAGTCTTTCATACTCCTTTCCACTCTGGAAATAATCACCCTCTCTTGCCTGGGCGTTTAAACCCGATCCCGAACTACATCAATAGCTCGCTCCTTCAGCCCAAGTCTCTAATCGTCAAGAAGATTCCAATTCCAGAAGTAGTGAAGGAAGGGAACCAGAAGTTTTGGAAACCCTTTGAATCTTCAGTGTGTTCAAATCCTTTCACAGCGAAGAGTCAGAGAACTAGGGCTCTTGAGCCTAAGAGGAAGCGAGTTATGTTTCCCCCTCCTGTCTGGGAGCCGGGAGCGCAGAGGAGCCACGAAAGCAATGCGAGCCGTTAGCCGGGTCAGCGCTGCTGGGAGCGGGATCCGTCGGCCCTCCCCACCAGCGCTGTGGCATGGCCGCCGGCGCCCGCTGCCCTCCCCGCCTCCAGGGGCGCCGACCCCGCCGAGCGCGGGAAGCACGGGATCCCGGGCGCTCCAGCGGGCTGTGCCAGCGGCTACTGCCGCGCTGAGAAAAGGGGTCAGACCCTCCGCCTCTGACCCTGCCAGACGCACCTGCAGTTTGGGGCTGGTAGGTACCCCGCTGCGCCCCCTCCGCGGGGCCTGGGCCTGCACTCCGAGCCTCGCGGGCTGCCCACCCTAAGTGGAGCCAGGTGCTCTCTACGCGCGCGGCGCACCAACCCCTCGGGCCCGCCCAGCCCACGCGTTCTAGCGGAGCCCTGCAGCCCTCTCCCCGGATTCCCGAGGGGTGCGGTGGGCTCGCCTCACCTGCTTGCCCCGGTAAAAGAGGCGCTGGCACTCGGGCCGCACGTCGAACAGCGCCCACACCCGCTCGCGCAGCTCCTCAATTGTGGCTTTGCGAGACACGTCCTCAATGGTGCGCGTCTGGGAGCCGTCGATGGTGCGAACCTGAATCCACATCTTGGTGTCGGGAGAGGGGGCTGGCCCGGCTTTGTCTCCCCCTGCGTTCCGGACGCCGCGCCCCGCCCGGCCCACTTCCCTAGCGGCTCCGGCTCTCCGCGCGCGGCAGACGAGCGCGCGCGCAAATGAGGGAAACCGACCAGGCGCCGGGACCCCACAGGCGGCGGCGACTCTTAACCCGCGCGCCTGCCCAGCGGTGCTGAGAAGGAAAAGAAACCGGAACCAGTAGGGCCGCCACTACCGCAGCCCCCGCCTCACGAATAGGAAGCAGCCTTGTCTGCGCGGCGCGGAGTGTTTACTTATAGAGCTCTAGCTCCCACATGGAGGTCACGGCGCCAACCCGGATCTCGCGAGATCGACGCCCGGCTCCGCCTCAAAGAGGAAGCTGCGGGGGTGGGGAGGCGGGGAGGAGAAGGTTACAGACCAGAGAGAACTAAAATGGGCGGGTGCGGGGAGGGCGGGGTGATAGGGCGGGGCTGTGGAGAGCCGTTACTCGCAGCTTCTCCTGCACCTGGGCCCTGGAAACTCCCTCTAGTCTTCGGGTTTCGCGCGCTTACGAAGCGCCTCTGCACGAGTTCCCGTTTCAGTCCTGCTTTTGGGACCCAGGGGCCTAGCGACTCCTCAGGCCCAAGCGGATACGGTTTCTGTGGTCTCAAAAACACATACAAAATAAGCAACTCTGACGTGCACTTGTATGATCATGAAAATGGGGGTGCGAGCGGGCGCGGCCTAAATTTCTGAGAACGCACATGAGGAAGTGAGCTGCTCCACGGCGCTCAAACAAATATTGCCCTCCCCCGCGGCCTGGCGGAGCCGGCCGCCCCGGAAAAGACCCAGGACCCTTCTGCTTCGCGAACTTCCTACCGAGCCCGAATTTCCCGCCGAGCCCGAATGCCGTCTTCGCGCGGAAACCAGCTTCCTGTGGTTTCCCGCTGCTGGGTCGAGGTGGAGGCGTAAGGTCCGCAGGCCGCTGGTCCCTCTGGTATCGTCCTCTCTGATGCAACGCCCTCAGGCCTGCACCTTTGGCCACAGAGGTTTTGGTGTTGCCCCCCGGAGGGCCGCTCGCCAGAATCGGACGTTTCTTTTTGTGGACCTTCCTTGTTAGTGTGCCTTTGACCTAACTAAGGGAGTGAAGGGTCATGGAAAACTCTTATAAAGGATGCGGAACTACACACCTCAGAAGAAAAAAACTCCGAAGATCCTAGCACGAATAAATTCTCAGAAATAGGTCCAACGCAGAATTACCTAACAGTGGATTTATTTAAATGAAAATGCCTTCATAAGAAGGAAGAGAACCCATGAAAGTAGAGAGATATACAGGGATAAAGATATACAATAATATATATAACAAAATTTGGACTTTATACTTGCCAAAATCTTTAACTTGAATATTCAGACCGGTGCTAATTATTACCATAAAGGTAGAGCAGCAATTTTGTAATAAACAATTCAAATAATTGGAAGTCTGGCGAAGTCCAAAAGTAACATTAAAAAAAGGATGGCCCAACGTGGAAGAGACTAAAAAAAAGTGGAATACATACACATATTTTGGGTCTCTGCCCTTCCTGAAAACTTTACATTCACTTATATCCTCTAAATATAATCCATATGATCTCCTGATTTAAGTACAGCAAATATTGAATATTCATTATGTGTGTAAATGAGATGACGGAGATATGTAAAGCTCACTTCTAACCTGCCCCAGTAAGGAATAGCTATTTGCTATGATAAGAATGTGCTATACCTTTGTGAAGACATGTTAAGAATTTCTTTAATTCTCTGCCTACAGAGAGTTTACAACCTGGTTCATGTAAGATTTAGAAAAGATGAAAATACTAAAGAATTGTTTAGTACTAAGTAATTTTTTGTCAGCTTAAACAGTAATTAATAATGAAAGAAGGGGGACTAGAATGATCTGGAAGTGTGAGGATGGGGTACAACTTGACCTAAGTTAGATGGTATATTGTAATGGTATATTATAATGTAATTGAACATTTAAATATTCAATTCATAGACTGAGATAGATCCGAATTATAATCTCAGTTTGTATGTTTACTTCAAATGTGATCTTGGACCAATTATTTGTTTTAATTTCCTCAGTGAAAAATGGCATTTATAACAATTAATGAATGTATAGTATTTAGTATAGAGCCCATCCCTTGGTAGTTCACAATAAGTTATTTTTGTGGTATTATTATGGAGAGGATTTAGATAAGCAGAGAATGCCCAAAGAGAAGTGAATGCTTACACACAGACAGAAGGTTTGCATTTTTATAGGTCAGGAGAGATTGTGCATCAGAGAAAGGTTTACTAGATAGAGAAGGGCTGAGTGTGAAGATTAGCATTCAAAGCAGTAGATTTTGCAGGCCCCAGGGAGAAACCAAAATTGTAAGGAGTCCACTGATGCATTAAATATGCATTTGGAAAGATATCAGAAGAAATTTTGAAGGATGCCTTAGGGAAAAACTAAGGGACCAGTCAGAAACTTTAGTGAAGAGGCAATTGTGTCAATTTCAGTGAAATTTTGTGGCAGTGGATAAGAGAAGAAAGAGCAGATTCCAGAATATTCTAGAATATAAAGCCAACCAGACTAGTATAATGAATGAATATGAGGGATGTGGAAATGTGAAATGTTGAGACTAATTCCTGGGTTTCTAGTTTGGGAGAAAAATGGATGTCTTGGGTAAATGGTGATGCTCTTAACTGAAATGGGTGATGTATAACTGGAAATAGAAGTCCAAAGTTTTGAAGGGAAGTAAAAAAGTTATGAAAGAGGAACTAGTCAGACTTTCTGTACTCACCCCCATGCGGGGATTTATCCTTGTTAAACTAGTGAACTTTTGGGAGAAAACTGTCAAAATTGGTGTCTACTTGGACTATATAGGATTTGTGTTAATCTAGTCAATATAGACCGCAAAGGATAAGTAGGACAGGACTTAGAGATGTGAGACCCAAAAAGATACACTGTCCTGTGGAGACCAAATTAATTACTTCTCGAAACATAAGCTTATGTGTGTAGTAAGTTACTTAGGATATAAATAAGTAATTGCAAATAGTGATTCTATATGTAACAAAATACACCCTTCTGTGTTTCTCCACACAGTACATGTTGTAACTAAGGTTTCTTCTCTTTCCTTATATGCTTTTGCCTACTTAGGAAGTTGCCCAGTTGAAAAAGCAAGATAGGGTGCCTGGGTGGCTCAGTGGGTTAAAGCCTCTGCCTTTGGCTCAGGTCATGATCTCAGGGTCCTGGGATCAAGGCCCGCATTGGGCTCTCTGCTCGGTGGAGAGCCTCCTTCCTCCTCTTTCTCTGCCTGCCTCTCTGCCTACTTGTGATCTCTCTCTCTCTCAAATAAATAAATAAAATCTTTAAAAAAATAAAAAAAGAAAAAGCAAGATAGAAGTTCTTTGACAAAAAGCAAAATATCAGATAGTTCTGATGTAACATGCTTTATTATCATATGAGTAGCTGAAAAAACTTGGATGTGAATAGACAAAGAAAAGAGGAATATTTACATGGATAAAGAGTAAATACTAAAATTTATGCTGCCATGACTCAAAATTTATTCAAGTCAAAATAGGCAAAACAGAAAAAGATTGATTTTTGAACTGATTATTCTAGACTCCCCCACCACAGAATATCTCGAATTTTCTCACCTAATGTCCCAAAGTCAAGAACTTTCATATATATTAAAAAAGCAAATTTCAGTTTGCTCTCTGAAGCTATGATTATCACCTTTTCATCAGCACTTCTAGGTTGGTGGTCTTCCTTTTGCTCTACCAGAGTCACTCTACCATCTTGCTGTCCTGGGGTCCAGGGGCAAGGAATACATCAATGGAATCAGTGCTCTCAGGCTTCCAGTTGAGTCTGGCCAGTGAGAAGGAAGCACAAACAGAAAACTAAAACAAGGAGGTCAGTATATTTATTCTACTGGCTTTCCCCCTGAAAGTTCACCTCTAGCTATCTGTTGCCTTCCTGGGAAGTCAGTACTCCTCTTAAAGTAGCCTACTCTACATGACTCACTCTTTCATATTTTGACAACCTTTCCTTTCTCCTGTTGCTTTGGGTCTACACATTGTAACAGTTCTACAGTCCTAGATTTATGCATATTCCTTCAGTTTTCTGTATCATGACCCATACCCTTTCAGTTGGTCCCTTGCATGTGTGTGTGTGGGGGGGAGGAGGTGTCATCAAAGTATGTTAATTGAAGGTTTTGTTTTAATCTCTAATGCTATTTCTAAAAGAACTACATGTTATGAGACGTGAACTAAAATTTCCATTGACAAAAAATACTTTATATTGTGGCTCATTACTTAAATTAGCAATATTTTAAAAATTTTATTAAAAATTCTTTTTAATAGAATCACAGATTTTTATTTTGGACATCTGCTTTAGAGATCAGTCTTGTCTACTCTTTAACAAATAAGAAAATGATTTGGACAGGACATGTATTCAATGAACGACAGTGTTAGAGCTTAGGCTCCTGTGTCTTTCCTCTTTAGCCAACATTCTTTACCCTTCAGCTGTCCCTCTTTTGCTGCTCTCAAGGCTTCTCCATTCACTTTGTCTAGAGAATAATCCTTGTCGTTCCTGCAATGAGTGCCTCTGGTTCTTTCATGACTCAGATAGAAGTGGGGACCTGGGATTCTCACTAAAAACTTACAGTTTATCCATGTTTTCAGTCACATCCTTTCTCCCACCTTCTAAAATTTTTTTTTAAAAGATTTTATTTTTAAGTAATCTCTGCACCCAACATGGGGCTCAAACTCAGAACACTGAGATCAGGAACCACATGCTCTACCAACAGAGCCACCCAGGCACCTCTCCTGTCTTCTAGAATTGGTCCTCCTCTCTGAGGGTCTTTGGATCAATTCAGCTCAGATTTCCCCCACTGGAGGCAGCTAAGTCTCTATTGTCTAGTGATGGGGTCAATTCTAGTTACAACTTACTCTGTGAAACAAATTTATAAAAGCCCATTCAGTTTCAGGGGGAGGGGATACATACCCCACCTCCTGATGGGAAGAGTGTCAAAAGTCATATTATAAGAAGAGCATATGTGATGGAAGATATTGTTGCAGCCATTTTGGGAAAACAGAAACTTATATAACTTCTCCACTAATATTTTCCAACTTTCTTTTTTTGTATCACCAAAGAGTTTTTAAATTATGAAAACATCAGTCATGCAAAAAAGGTATAGAGAACAATATAATAAACACTTTTGTATTCACCACCTTGCTTTAGAAATAAAGCATTTCAAGTAGTTAAAATTCCTCTCTGCTTATATTCTCTCTCTTTTCCAGAGAGAAACATTGCCTTGAATTGAATATTTCTTATTGTAATGCCTGTCTTTATACTTTTAATACATGTATCTCTAAAAAATAGTAAATTTGAGGTCTTTTTACAGTTTATATAACATAATTCTTTGTAATATTGAAACATGTTTTAACTCAATATTTTTCTGAGACTTACTTGCATTAACATATAGACTCTAGTGTAAACTGTATTAAAAGATGCAGATGGGAAATATGTTTTGTGAACAGATGATATCTTCCAATTTTTCATCCTACAATTGTAATACAAAAGAAGCTACTTAATACATAAATGAATGGTGTGCCTGTGTTCTGATAAGACTTTATGAAAATAGGTGGCAGGGGGCAGAATTGCTGACCACAGATCTAATATAAAAATTATAACACTACAGATATCTCATGTTCCCTAAAAGTTGCTTTAGCTTATAACCCATCCCCAACCCCATCCTTATCATATTCCTTTGCCTTAAGAAATTTTGAGCAACACTGACATAGGAATGAAATTGGCAGATTTACTAAATTTTGATTTGTGGAAATCCTCATTGGACTCTAGTTTTCGCCTTTTTTTCTTGAAGGTAAAGGTCAGTAAACCCCTATTTTTAGACCCCTCTAGACACCCTCTTTTGAACTTGGCCAGGCTCTTTTCTTACCATGCCTTCTCTGCCTAGAAAATTTCAACTCCTTTGTCATGATTTCCCTCAGATGCCACTTCATCCAGGCTGACTTTCCTGATACTCCCCAGCTGAAGGAAATGCTTCACCTGTATTGTCAAACTTAGTTCATGTCTCTAACACTTAACTCAGAGCTGTAATTTTTTTGCATGACTGTCTTTCCCCATTAAAGTTTTGATTCCCTAGAGGACAGGGAATTAGTCTATTTATCTTTGTTTCCAACACAAAAGTCAGTGCTTGGTACCTAGATACACTTAATATGTGGTTTTTAAAGGATGAAAGGGGGGGGGAGAGGAACCAGAGTCTATTCAGGTGTCTAATTGGATCAAGAAAAAATTTGCATAATCTTCAGGCCTCTGAAGGTGGATATACCACTTTCTTCATCATTCTATTCTATCTCACCCTAGAGCATTTCTTCATGCCCTCCTACCTCTTCTTTGCAGGGAGGTAGATAAATCATGTATTCTTTTATACAGATAATTATAATTTTTGTGTAGAAAAAACTTTGCTGTACATTTTCTTATAATCTAAATTTCCAGGTTCTAAGAGATTGAACGCCTTTAAAACTAATAGCTATTTATGAAGAAGGATAAGAAAATTGAGGTAATAAAAAATAGATTTTTGTCTAGACTGGTACAGAAAAAAAATGCAGTGTTTCAATCGCACTAATATATTTAGTTTGCTGTGGGGATTACTGCCTGTGAAGGGGAAAGGTTATTAACATAAATACATTCTATACAAAGGTGTTTCCCCTCCCAATTTCCAATTGGAAACACATGTTGACATTATTTTGCTGATTTGCATGAGCAAGAAATCCTTTATAACTGATCTATATCCATTTACTAATTTGTTTAATGAAGGTTTAATGAAAGTGTGTAGCATGATGGAAAGAATATGGGCTCTAGAATTGGAGAGATCTCAGTTTAACTTTGCAGTCTGTGAATTGCCTGTGTCATAGCACCCGGCAACTTGCTTAATTTCTCCAAACCTTGATTTCTGTATCTGAAATAGAGTGCCACAAGAACCAAATGACACAAAGTCTCTTTGCACAGGCACTTGATAATGGTTACTTTCTTCTGTTTTTGTCACAATATATGGGAATGCACATAGAATTTGAATAGAATTGAATTTAACAGAAGTGAATTGAATAGAAGTGAATAGAATAGAATTTATTCTGGTTTTTAAATGATGCTATTGGTGATTTGAGACAATAAAGAATTTGGAATGGGAAGCAGTGTTGCCATTTTTTAGTCCATTTTATGGATTTGGGTTTATGAGCTTCAAGAACTCTTTCTGATAGGGTTCCAGTCAGCTTAAGATGGAGATGAATTATGAAGTGATAGCTCTGCTTGGCAAATTTGCATATATCTAAATTATTTTTGTGTTTCATTAGTTCAACAAGCAAATCAAAATATTTATAAGAAACTTTAAGAAGCTTTCTATCCTCTTGTGAAATACCAGAGGATTTCCAAAATTCAGAAAGATCTATTTGCCTTCTCTCTGCTCACTCCCAGACTCTCAGTTTAAAATCTAAAACATTATTTTGTAAAGCCAAAAGAAAAAACATCACAATACAATTGCAAAAATATTTACGGTGATATAATAGTCTCATTTTCTCATTTTCTTCCTGGTACCTAAAATGATATTTACACTGTGCAAATAAATCAAATATATCTGTGTACTCCCTATGAAACTGTATTATTAAAATTTCATTTTATAAAGTTTTCATACAGTATGGAAGTTTTGTTATCCCTTTTAGGTTGTTGAAAGAGAAATTTTTTTTTAATTTTTTTTTTTATTATTTGCCCAAGGGGTACAGGTCTGTGAATCATCAGACTTACATCTTTCACAGCATTCACCAAAGCACAAACCCTCCCCAATGTCCATAACCCATCCACCCTATCCCTACCCTCCCACCCCCCAGTAACCCTCAGTTTGTTTTATGAGATTAGAAGTCTCTTATGGTTTGTCTCCTTCCCCATCCCATCTTGTTTCATTATTTTTCCCTCCCTACCCCCCACAACCCCCCACCCTGCCCCTCAAGTTCCTCATATCAGAGAGATCATATGATAATTGTCTTTCTCTGATTGACTTATTTCGCTCAGCATAATACCCTCCAGTTCCATCCATGTCGTTGCGAATGGCAAGATTTCGTTTCTTTTGATAGCTGCATAATATTCCATTGTATATATATACCACATCTTCTTTATCCATTCATCTGTTGATGGACATCTAGGTTCTTTCCATAGTTTGGCTATTGTGGACATTGCTGCTATAAACATTCGGGTGCACGTGCCCCTGAGGATCACTACCTTTGTGTCTTTAGGATAAATACCCAGTAGTGCGATTGCTGGGTCGTAGGGTAGGTCCATTTTCAACTTTTTGAGGAATCTCCATACTGTTTTCCAGAGTGGCTGCACCAGTTTGCATTCCCACCAACAGTGTAGGAGGGTTCCCCTGTTGAAAGAGAAATTTTAAAGGATATTTAGCCTAAATATTTTCCTTATAAACTACCATGGAGATTTTTTATTATGAACATTAATGTAATTTATAAACTACACAAAATGTTAGCAAAAGGCTACATTAGACAAGGAGTTAGCAGGGACTGGTTTGAGTAAATCAGGTTTTTCTTGGCTATTGATTTCCTATCTCTAAAATAGTAATGAGCAGGAAAAGTAGTATTGGGTTAGAGTAAACTGCTAGTGATTAGCTCATGGTAAGGAGGCTGATAGCTTAAGCTTTAGAGTCAACTCTGGAGTCAATTCTGTGAGGCAAACCTCAGTTTTCTCAACTAATCTACTATTTACCTAATAGACTTATGGTAAGAATAAATGAGATATCGTATGTAAGTACTTAATACACCATTCAGTGAATGTTGAGTACCATTGTCAGCAGCAGCAACTATTGGCAGGACTCAGAAGCAACTTGTGTTTGAGTTTTTCATGATAAGAATTTTTTTCATCAAGTACTTGTGATATACTTCCTGTATTTGTTAGATTTTGCTGCATAACAAGCCACCTCAAATGGCTTAAAACAACAGCCATTTACTTAATTCATTATTCTATGTGTTAACAATTTGGCCTAGGCTCAATTAAGTGGTTCTTCAAATTTCAGATGATAGCTGGCTGGTCCAGAATGGCCTCACCTGAAATAATCTGTCACTGAACCGTATGGGTCTAGCCTGGGCTTATTCACATGGTAGATATGCAGGGTTCGAAGAAAGCCAATGGAAATCTACAAGACCTCTTGAGGCCTAGGCCTAGAATTGGCACAGTGTCAATTCAGATTTTATTGAACAAATCAAGTACACAGCCAGCCCAAATTCAAGGAGAGGGAAAATTGACTCCCCTTCTTGACAGGAGGAACTGCAAAGACTCATTGCCAAGGGGTAGGGAGGGAAATAACTATGGCCATTTTGTAATTAATCTAAAACACCATCTATTAATTGTAGACATAATAGACTATCCACTGGTAATCTTTTATAGCATTAGTAAACTTGTTACTCCATTTCTCATAATTCACCAATC
Source organism: Ailurus styani (assembly GCA_002007465.1). Classification (NCBI taxonomy): domain Eukaryota; kingdom Metazoa; phylum Chordata; class Mammalia; order Carnivora; family Ailuridae; genus Ailurus; species Ailurus styani. The sequence continues at coordinate 8,951 of LNAC01001167.1, read as the reverse complement.
TCTCAGTCTAACCACAGATTGCTGCTATAAGTGCACTTCATGTATTTGCTGGTTTGGGCTGAATTTTTTTGTCACATGACCAGTTGGTGCTGCTGAATTTTGATCTACCTCAAATTTGTGGCCTAGTATCATTTTATCTAATCCCAGCGAGGGCAAAATTATATACTTTATTGAGTAACCCCTCAGAATATATCCTATACAATCTGAAAGATGTTAGGAATTATTGTTTTGTTTTATATCCATAGCAATAAAAATGTTTTTAAGAATATCACAATATTTAGGGCGCCTGGGTGGCTCAGTGGGTTAAGGCTGCTGCCTTCGGCTCAGGTCATGATCCCAGGGTCCTGGGATCGAGGCCCGCGTCGGGCTCTCTGCTCGGCAGGGAGCCTGCTTCCTCCTCTCTCTCTGCCTGCCTCTCTGCCTACTTGTGATCTGATCTCTCTCTCTGTGTCAAATAAATAAATAAAATCTTTAAAAAAAAAAAAGAATATCACAATATTTAGTTTCTTAAAACTTACCACAAGTCCCAGGAGAATAGACTAAACATAAAGACTGATGATGTTGAATGTTAGCAAGAATAAAGAGTAACTGGGACTTTCATACCTTGCAGGATGGGAACACAGATTGATTCAACCAAATTTGAAACCTGAGCAGTATCTACATACCTACCCTAAGAGCAATTCTACTCACGGTTATATATGCAATAGAAATTAAGGCATATTTTCAATAAAATATGTACAAGAATGCTTGTAGTAGCTTTATTATAATAGCTCCAAGTTCGAAACCACCTAAGTATCTATAAATAGGAGAATGAATGAACAAATTATAGTACATTTATACCATGGAATACTACACAGCAATAAAGAAGAATGGGTTACAAATATATTCCACAACATGAATGAATCTCAGAATCATTATGTTGAGTAAATGAAGCCAGGCACAAAAAGCATATACTGTATAATTTCTTATATAAAGTTCAAGAAAATGTGAATTTAATCCATAGCGTTAGAAGTCAAAACTTTGGAGAATGAAGGAACTGGTGGTTGACTGAGATAGTATAAGAGAAACTTCTGGGTGATTGTAATATTGTATTATTATCTGGATAGTGATCACAGGAGAGTTTATATACGGAAAATTTTACTTATGAGGTGTTCATTTTATGTATATTGAATGTTTATACATACCTACACTCACACAGTTATATGGATAAGTTTCTTAGAAAAAGTGGACTTTTTTTATTTCTATCTATGGGTGATTTAAATGAAAATATAAATCCTAGCTTTAGCATTAATCTGTATAGAGAAATTAACCTTCCACTCTTCTCCCTCCTTTTTCAGAGATTAATTAGGGAGAAAGTCCAGTATAAGAGTTTGATGTGGTCAAAGATAGAGATAAATGAACTTTAAAAGCTTCTGTAGGTTCTGCAATTAAAGATCTTGATGAGAGAGGTTGGTTGTTCTGTTTTGGGTAAAGGTATGATAGTGTGTGTACAGGCACGTGTGAATGTGTGTGTGAATACATATGCATGTGTGTGACCAAGTGTGCATATGTTGTGTGCCCACGTGATACATGTATGTGTGCCCTTGAGTGTGTATGTATGTGCATGTGTGTTTTCTACTATATTCCTATTGGAGAAGCTTGGAGGCATAGCTTTCCTCTAAAATATTAAAGTTTTTATGAAAGGGTGTATGCTTTGAATTAAGTCCCAAAATTGAAGATCCTAAGTACTATTATTCTAGATATAACAATGCAGACTTGGAGAAACGTTTAACCTCAAGTGAATAGCTCTAGGTGAAAGTGGGCACAAGACACAGAGCCTAGGACTAGTATATCACTCCTGTGTTAGGGAGTATGATATGTATAAGGTTGTATTAGAATCTCACTGGGAAGGTAAAAGGCGAGGCCTGGGTCCAGGTGACCTTTGAGGGAGGGTGAAGCAAATCTAGGAACTATGCTGCTCCCCCAAAGGGAAACTTATTTCTGTTCTTTGGACCTATAGCATCCAGTTCTTTGTTTTTCCCACATTGTTATTCCCTCTAGCTTTCTCTCAATTCTTCAGAAAAACATAGTACCTATTCTGCAGCCTTATGTTGGTGGTGTTGGGACAGTAGGCAGGGAATTAAGAGACAAGGGAGTAAATGGAAGAGCAGCCTTACCATCTCCCCTCTCCCTGAGACTAATGTAACTGGAACCACAGGGTAGAGAGAGGGAGGACAGTGATCCTAGAATTCATGAGGCCACCAGGAGTGAAATGAACAAAACCCCACTATGTGACAACAGAGAAGCTGCTGAAACATAAACAAATGCAGGAGGGGATGGAGACCAACCCCCTAAAGTAAGGCAGGGGTGGGAAATGTGGGTGAGAATAAGCAGACACTTGGCTCACTGTATGTTTTAGAATCTTTGATTAAAAAAAATGGAATGACATGTGAATGAGAAGATTGAAAAGAGACTTATTGGATTTTTTACCATGTGTTGAAATACCCCATATGTACAATTTAGAAATCCAAAATAGGGGGGCCTGGGTGGCTTCATAGGTTAAGTGTCAGCCTTTGGCTCAGGTCATGATCTCAGGGTCCTGGCATTGAGCCCTGCATCAGGCTCCCTGCCCAGTGGGGAGTCTGCTTCTCCTCTGCCCCCCTCTCTTTGTCTCTCTCCCTTTCCATCATCCCTCTCTCTCCCTCTGTCCCTCTCCCTCTGACCCTCCCCTGACTCATGCTCACGTTTTCCCTCCCTCTCTCTCTCTCTCTCTCTCTCTCTCTCATGTGCACTTTCAAATAAATCAAACCTTTAAGAAAAAAACAGCCAAAATGCATTTGCATTTAGCTTCCTGATATGAAAGTATGGGAACAAATCGAATAAAGATACAAATTTTAAAAAGTGAGGTAATACTTAAAATATATTCCTTGAAGATTTCAATTATTCTGAATTATTCATAGATCAGTGGGGGGAAAATCATGGATTAGAAATGAATGTAGTTGAAATTGTGTGTATCTTCAGCAACTTTATCCAAAGTCAGCAGAAAGGCTAACTACTTTTTAATTGTCAAAAATGTCAAAAGAAACTCAAGGAGAGTAAATGTAATTGAGGCAGGGGCATGCACTTGTCAGATTTTGTATTCAGTAACTTCAACAAAGTGACTCTTAAAATATTACAAGAAAAACTTTATATGCCCCATAATCTTGGAATGTAAGTAGAAATAGAATATATACCTCTGAATGTCTCCTTTGAATCAGAAAGTCTAATCAGACCAATGCTAGAAGTGGTATGATTTCCTTGTATCTTTTCAGGACTCAGTCCCACTCCATATACAGTGATTAAGATGGTAACTCTGAATGTGGCCCAGTTTTAGAGCAGTCTATTCAACCATGCTGTAGTCAGTCATTAAAGCATTCCACATTGTCACATTGGTCATTGTGTTTGTTGTTGTGTATAGAACCAGTTTATTATTTTCTGTTAAATTATTTGCAAGATTCCTGAAGTGTTGGGTTTTTTTTCTTTCTTTCTTTTTTTTCCCTATTCTCACTGGTAGGCATTTATTTGTGGCTTAAAAACACTTGGTGAATGCTTCAGATGTTATTAGTTTGCTAGGGTTGCCATAACAAAATACCACAAACTGGTGACTTAAACAACAGAAATCTATTTTCTCATAGTTTGTAGGCTAGAAGTCCAAGATCAATGTGTCAGCAGGTTTGAGTTCTCCTGAGGCCTCTCTTCATGGCTTGCAGATGGCCACCTAGTTGTTTTGTGTTCACATGGTCTTTTCTTTGTGCATGCACTTTCCTGGTGTCTTTCCCTCTTAGAAGAATATCAGTCATATTGAATTAGGGTCCTACCCATATGATCTATTTTACCTTAATTACTTCTTTAATAAAGGCCCTATCTCCAAATACAATCATATTGGGGGCTAGGACTTCAACATTTGAATTTGGGGAGAGGGGGACATTACTCAGTTCATGGGATATGGCCATACTCATGAACTTGAAATTCTATCATTACCCACTTTTCTTTTAAGATTACAACTTACTGGTAATTGTAAATAGCATAACACCCTAAGTAAAGAATGAATTGCTATTGGAAAAACCCTTGAAAATAATTTAGGGATTTTAAAATTTACTTCAGCCAGGTAGCCTCAGATTGCTAAGAGCTAAATGAATTATAACCACATGTTGAATATTAATCTTAGGAAATTCAGTTATCTAAGATGTTAGTAAATTCATTGGCAAATAAATAACTGTGAGAAAGAACACAATGATCTGAACTTTTTTGCAAATTTAAGAAAATTTAGATGATCTTTTTCAGAGCTTTTCCCTTTTTTAATTTTTAAAAAAATTTTTAGTAAGTTCAATTAGTCAACACATAGTACATCATTAGTTTTTGATGTAGTGTTCAAAGATTCATTAGTTGTGTATAACACCCAGTGCTCATCACAACAGGTGCCCTCCTTAATACTCATCACCCAGTCACCTCCACCCCTCTGCCCCCCTCCCTTCTGTAACCTTCAGTTTTCCATAATCCAGAGTCTTTCATGGTTTGTCTTCCTCTCTGATTTCTTCCCATTCAGTTTTCCTTCCCTTCCCATATGGTTCTCTGCACTATTGTTTATATTCCACACGAGTGAAACCATATGATAATTGTGTTTCTCTCATTGACTTATTTCACTTAGCATAATACCCTCCAGTACTTTCCCCTTTTTTTAAAAAAAAATATTTATTTATTTATTTGAGAGAGAAGGAGAGTGAGCCAGCAGGGAGGGGCAGAGGGAGAGAGAGAATCCCTAAGCATAATTCTTGCTAAGTGCAGAGCCTGTCCCAGGCTCAATCTCACGACCCAGAGATCATGACCTGATCCAAAATCAAGAGTTGGCCACTTAACCAACTGAGCCACCCAGGCACCTCCAGAGCTTTTTCCTTTCAATGAATCATATTAAATCTAAAATAGTCAAGGTAAAGAGTTTTGCTTTCTAAAGCTAAATATTTAAGATGCAATATTTTCCTTAAAAAATCAAAGAACCCCAAAATGTAAATTAATAAATTCTAAAAATATGTAGTGAGAAAAGAAAGAGCTTTGTATATATAACCTAAAGAGATAGAAGTGATCTGTATGGTTTTTTTCTTAAGAATAGTTATTCCTGTTAGAAAAAGAGGGAAGAGTACTGATATAAATCATTTTGAAAGATGATTGTTGTTCTGATTTGGCTTTCCTACTTTCAAAATAAACATGGTGTGGATGCAAGAAAAGAAGCCTGTGCTTTTTCTGCAAATATGGAGTGGATCCTGTGTGGCAAGTTTTGGTGTGCTTGTTCTCAGAGAAACTCTTCCTATTTTGAAAGTCTAAACCCTTAATTAGGACTTAAAATATGATATGGTCACATAAAATTATAGTTATAAAAGATATTTTTAATTTACTTTTAAAATTAAAGTTAAAAAAATCACAAACTGTTCCTTTTCTCAAGCACCTATAACCATAAGTTTTAGTCACTGTAAATATCTTAATTTTCCTTGAAAGTCCAGGTAAGATGTTTTGTTTAAGCTGCTTAGTGATGTTTTCTGAGAGAAAAGAAACGTTTATATAACTGTATGCCTAACTTTAATAGTTTCTAGAATGGCTTATGAAAATAAAAAAAGAAAGACTTTTCCCCTCTGACATTGGCAAATACCCTTTAGTGATATAAAGCAGTGTTAAGAATCTATTGCAATATCCACAGAAACCCCATTATGATAAGTTGCTTTCTGAAGATTGTGGTACCTTGCTTGTTAGGAGAAAACTTAGAGAACACTGTTGTAATTTCTATTGATGTCCACAAAGGTAAATATGGTTTTAAGTAGTCAAAGAGTCAAAATTGGCCAATTTTAAAACAGCAAAAATTATTAATTTGCTGAGCCTCAAACTTTTCCATTTGTCTTTTATTGTCTTTAATACCTAGGTAATACATATACATTGTAGAAATTAGGGAAACTTACTTGAATTCCTTCTTCTAAAGAAAACCACTGTGAATTTTTTAATTTAAATACTGTAGAAAATTTTCCCTGTGATGTAACTTTTACTTAAAACTTAACAGAATAACCTGAACAATGTTTCCTTCTTACTATATGTAGATTTTGGTATTTTCGATGGTTCTGCATAATACTCAGTTGAATGGATAACATGCTTAACTAACTCCCACTGATGGATATTTGGGAACTTTTTAAGTTTTGCTAGTATAATCAATGTCTGCATGAATACACACATACACACACATCTATATATCTATATCTATATATTTATATATCTATACCTATCTATCTTTATAAGTGATAAATGATATTTTTTAGAATTCCTAGATATATATTTACTGAATTAAAGAGCATGCATATTTTGACAAATAGAAGCCCTCTTAACCAAAGAAATAAAAACTGGTAAATGCCCTATTAATCAAAATAGATGGCTAAAGAGGGGAGTCATAAAAATATGATCTATGAGAAGAGGAGCAAGATGGTGCAGGAGTAGGAGACCAATTATCATCAGGTCCCAGAAATTCACCCAGATAGTTATCAGACCATTCTGAACACCTACAAAGTCAACAGGAGATCAAAGAGAAGAAGAGCAGCAATTCTAGGAACAGAAAATCGACCACGTTCCGGAAGGTAGGATGTGCGGAGAAGTGAATCTGAAGTGACAGGAAGATAGGCCCCGGGGGAAGGGGCCGGTTCCCAGCAAGCAAGAGAACAATGGAGCACAAAATCAGAACTTTTAGAAGTTTGCTCCACTGAGGGACGTCGCCCCAGAGGCTAAGCGGGGGTGTGTGTGTGTGTGTGTGTGTGTGTGTGTGTGTGTGTGTGTGTGTGTGAAGCCCTCGTGGGGACAGTGTGGTCTCAGGACCCACAGGGACACAAAAAGACCAGAGTGTCTGAGCATGACAGAACTCCCAGGTATCAGAGAGGAGAAGCTGACTGGAGAGAAGGAGCCAAGTTGAAGAGGCGTCTTTCAGCTCAGTGTTACCTTAAACCATGATCCAAGGCACAGTCAGGCCACTGGTCTTTGAGCAGGGACCCACAAGTGGCAGATCTGGAGAGACCCCCTCCTTTCTCCTCCAGAAGGAGAGGCATGGGAATGCACTCCAGGAATATGCTGGGTTTGGAGATTCTAAATGGGGCCATGTGCCAGAGAAAGAAACACTTGGTCACAGGCTGGGTGAGCTTGGAGCATGACCAGAGACCATGGAGATGGGAGGGACTGATTGCTTTTCTCTGAGGATGCACTGAGGAATGAGATCCGGAGCTCTCCACTCCTCCAAGTCAGAGATTGGGAGGCCACCATTTCCATTCCCGTCCTCCAAAGCAGTATGGAAAGTGTTCAGGGAACAAAAGCTTCCGAGAGCGAACCGAACCCCATTACTTAGCCTGGCCCCTGGCAAGGGCAGTGCAATTCCACATTGGGCAAAGACACTTGAGAATCACAGCAACAGACCCCTCCCCCAGAAGATCAGCAAGAACATCCAGCCAAGACCAAGTTCACCAAACACTGAGAATTGTGGAACTCCAGAGCTAGGGGAAAGCAAAACATAGAATTCATGGCTGTTTCCCCATGATCCTGTAGTCTTTCAAAGTTAAATTCTTTGAATTTTATTGTTTTCTTACTCTTTTCGTTCAAATTTTTTCCTCTTTCCTATTTTAACGTTTTTCTAAACTATTTTATCTTATCAATACCTTTTAAAAAA
>LNAC01001166.1:287050-315318 GCA_002007465.1 Ailurus styani | reverse complement strand
AAAAAAAAAAAAGATTTAATTATGAGACTTCTCCAATGTATTACTAAACCACTAGTAAGCTGGTGCATTGATGGTCCTAGAAGTAAATTTCAAGATGTCACGTCCAGTCACAACCCACTGCAGGTCCACCCCCCTGAAACCTGACAGTGTCTATTACAGTAGCTGACTGGGGAGCTATGTGGGAGCCAGGAATGGCACCAATCGACTACAGAGAGGGCTCAACTAACCTGTTCGTTTAGGCCAATATCTGAAGAGAGACTATCCTTTATCCAGTCCGATGATACAGATTCAGCTTCACTAACCTACAGAAAGATTTAAGTAGTAGCTGAACTCAACAATAGCAGGGACATTAGATATCCCAAGCATGGAAATATATGCAGAGCCTCAAGAGCTAAAGGAGCAGTTAAAATACTTTTCAAACAGGGCTGTTTGGTGGAAGTTGACTGACAGGGAATTTGACTAGAGCGGTCTAGTTAAACAAGGTTGTGAGGTAGCTAAAGCTGATCTTGGAGGCCTACCTCCTTTTCTTTACTGTGCCCCACTCACCCCACCCCAGGTAGTTTTTCATTCTCATCTCTGATCCACTTTTCTGTCCTTTTAAATGTTAAATATTATTCTATCCTTTTAATATTTAAAATTAAATATTAGATTACCACTCTTTCCTGCCTCCTCAGACCAAAAAAACAAAAATAATACCCAAACACCCCTCAGGAAAGAAAGAATCTCATTCACTTACGTTAAGTTACCATCACTAATGTTACCTTAAACTCTAAGAACTCTTCAAAACCCTTAAACTCACCCCCCAGGGGCTATCCCAGTCAGCCCGTGAAGGAAGCCTAGCTTAGATAGGAATATGTACTCCCTAACCTTTCAGCAATCAAAGCCCAACACTTTGTTATGAAGAAAATCACTTTCAAGCTAACATTTTTGAGTCACTATTTTTGGTGGCTGCTCATTTTAGGTGAAGGCATTCTAGTGGATTATTATACAATACTGAGATTCTTCTCAATTTTCAGTCAACATCTTGGGATTATTATCTTTTTATTATAGTAGGAGAGAAAGACAGCTACATTATGCCAAACTCAGAAAGAAAAAATCAAGACCTAACATATTTATAGGAGGAGAAAAAAAAATCAGGGCTGCCTGGGTGGCTCAGTCTTCAAGCCTCTGCCTTCAGTTCAGGTCATGAACCCAGGGTCCTGGGATCAATCCCCACATTGGGCTCCCTGCTCAGCAGAGAGCCTGCTTCTCCCTCTCACACTCCCCCTACTTGTATTCTCTCACTGTGTCTCTGTCAAGAAAATAAATAAAATCTTTAAAAAAAAAAAATCAATGTGGAATTCCTAATAATTACTTGGGGGAAGCGTCCTAACACCAACTGTCAATTCTTTATACCAGAGACCTGACGAATGTCCCGAAGACCTCTGGAAGGCTGGTTCCTGCTTGGTTCACGAGAGTTGCCATTGCCCGTGCTGCCCAGTGATGATCATCTGACTACATGCAAGCAGCATGCATCCAGCCTATTGCTTTTATTGCTGAGCTTTTGTTGACTTCAGAGCAAGTCCTATTTTCTTGTTGTGTGTGTTCTGATAGAAGTTACATATTTTGGGGGGCGCTAGGGTGGCGCAGTCAGTGGAGTATTCAATTCTTGGTTTCGGCTAAGGTTGTGATCTCAGGATGTTTGGGATCAAGAGCCCCGTGTCAGAATCTGCACTGAGCACGGGACTCTCCCTCTGCCCTTCTCTGCTCCCCCACCAAGCAGGTGCACTCATTGTCCCTCTCAAATTTTTTTTAAAAAGTCACATATTTTTAAAGTAATCAAATCTGATTATACAGCCTATCTTTCCATCCAGCAACACTCCTCAGAAGCATTATCAAAAGTATTTGAAGTTTAGGATGAGTTAATTTTATTCTCTTTTGCTTATCAATAGGCCTTACTCTCTATAATATAGGTTCAATCTGCCTATAAATGCCAATTGCCAGGCACTTCACGCTATTTCGCTGTTGAAAAAGATGGTGTGGGGCTGGTTTCTCATGCAGTCTTCTGGAGCTATGCGCCTTAAGAAGTGCTAAGAGGAGGATTCCTTTTAGCCTAAAGCAACGCCCTCCTCCCAAATGCCCAGGTTTGGAACCTCTAAGATATCCTCGATGTCCTTCCCTTCTCATCCCTCAAATCCCATTTGTAGTCAACCCCTGATCATTTTCTTCCATTATGCCAACCTCTTTCAACTATCACCTCCTTGTTGTAGGCAGAGTTCCCTGGGAAACAGACTCCAAGCTGAGATTTGTGTTCATGAAGTTGATTGTGAAGTGGTCTCAGGAACAACATCTCTTGGGGAAAATGCCCTGGTTAGAGAGAGCAGTTGAACCATGATGTACGCACAACAAAGGCTTTAGCCAATCACACGGTAAGCAGTGGAGTTGGGATGGCTCAATAGAGATGTCCTCAAAGAAAGAGAAGAGGCCCTTCTACTACAGTCTTGACCCGTCATTGAATGCAGAACAACCTAGGAAGCAGATTTAACCTTAGGCAAGGCACTGCCCTTCAGCAGAGGCCTATTCAGAAAGGGACCCACCTGTGAACTATCAGGAGCCATCACTCCCAGGAACTAGGCAAAGTCAATGTCTTGGTCTTTAAAGTACATCTGAGAGGCCCACCACAGCATCCACTATTATTTGTAAACTTTCAAATCTTTGTTTGTAAAATGTTCTATGAGCTATCAGATTCATCAAAAAAGACCCCAGCTTTAAATCTTTGAATTTCACTGTTTTTTCACCACTGTTTCGGGGAACTAACACTTTTACTCCACTCTGCACACACTTGTTAAGCCATTTCAAATTAAAAAGAAAAAAGGAAATAAAATGTCAAAGTATAATTTTTACCTTAAGGATCTGTACCTGAACAGCAGACTTATATATTTTCTAGGAGCATTCCTCTGGTCAAATGTCACCAAAACAATTTCCCAGCTAACCTGCCCTCATTAGTTCTCTGAGATCTTGATTACAAATTTATAAGAAACCTGCCCCAGACAGCCAGAGAGCACCTTCAAGACAGCCATCCCGTTGGCCCTCAGCATTTCCCACTGGGAACATTAGAAACCTTGCCCATCAACCAGAATAAACAGCTCCTCTCATGAATAGACCCAATAAAGGTCCTATAAATCATAGCTGTCAAAAATGTCAGTAGTATTGCGGAAGACAGAAATCAATCCAAAATTCATTAGTTTGCCTGACAAGAGCTTAATCTCATTGTTTAATACCAACCATGGCACCTCAGGTAGAATAGGAAGCTGCAAGAGATCATCTTGGCTTCCTGTCACAGAAAAGTTTAATGTTTATGGCTTCATCTGCTCTTCAGACCATTCCCATTCTGTGGGCAGAAACCCTTGCCCCCTGCTTGGGGTCAAGTTGCCTGTGGTAGGAGACAGGAATCATTCTGGTATTGTTACCATTTTTCACAGATATTAGTGTCATGGTTGGGTGGTTTGCAGGCATTTCAGGTAAAAAGGACACAGAGGTTACAGTGTAAGTGAAGTGCTTCTGTATGTATTTGAGTCAAAGTTTAAACATAGCTTTCTCATTATCAAAAACACTCCTGCTGACCAGAGGGCAGCATGAATACCTCTTTCCCCTTCACATAACCTGTGCTATGACAGCTCTTTTGTGGCTACATCTCTCCTTTGAGGCTGCCCTAGTTCATTTTCATCAGATTTCAATTGCATAAAATATTCAGGATTAGCAGTGATGAGGGGTGGTGAGCAGAAGGAGGAGAAAGGAAACCTACAGATAGATGGACTGTAACATCACACAAATAATAGCCTTCTGTGCACAGAAAATGGTCAATCCTTTTTTTCCAGTCCTAGAAAAACCCCCACAAACTGGCAACCATTCTGGCTGGGTTAGCCTCCCAAATATCCCCCCTGACTCAACCTATACATTCTGACATCCCTTCTCTTATCCAATCCCACTGGAATGACTTGGCTTCTTTACTACCCATCCAACACCTTCTAAGGACATAAATTCCTTAGAATACCTCATTTCTGCTCACATTTATGTATTCCATTAATAATCCTCCAGGCTTACATTGTCTGTATACCTCATGGCCCTTAATACTGTCTTGTACTGTGACTGTCTTTTCAAAAGAAAAGCACTGATTCCTAAAGACCTTTGTTAAATACCGAAGTTGTTGAATCCATTATTCATTTTGACTAAGAATACAGAGATTTCCATTCACCAGCTGAAGTATGAACACCATGAGGTGAATACTTTATTTCGCTCTGCAGTTTCCTTTAAAATTATGCAATATTTGATAAACATTTGAATAATGTGAAATGTTTTATCTAGAACCATCTACCCCAGTACATCAAAAATCTGGAGTAGGAATTGTAACCCCTATGAGTGTTCTCCTCCACCATCTAATCAACTATTTTTACTATCAACTATTTTTAAAAATGTCGAATCTCAATTTTTATTGATGTCACACATGACTAATAATTCTATGAGTGTCACATAAGTTAGAGTAAAAAGACACATCACGGAAAGTCAGTGTGGCTTATCTTCATAGATTGAGGATGCAAGTTTATCTTGGGTTAGGTTTCCAAATGATATTTGTTTATTAAGTGTCTGTACAAGTTTTCAAAAGGTAAGAGTTGCATAAAAACAGCCCAAACATGGAAAATAGAAGCTCCTAACTAACTGTAATTACTTGAAATGGTAATATGGCAAATTCTCCAGTCAACATGACCCATCTATATACTGCCTATAAAAGACTCACTTCAGATATAAGGACGTGCACACATACTCAAAAAGGTGGAAAAAGACATTCCATGCAAAGGGAAACCAAAAGTGAAGATAGCTATACTTACATCAGACAACATAGACTTTAAAACCAAGACTGTAGTAAGAGACAAAGGAGGGCATTATATAATGATAAAGAGGTCAATCCAATAAAATAATGTAACATTTGTATGTATTTATGCAGCCAACACAGGCATACCTAAATATATAAAGCTAGTATTTACATACCTAAAAGGAGAACTAGACAGTAACACACTTCATTACCCCACCTGCATCAATGGATAAATCATCCAGACAGGAAAAAAAAAAGTTAGTAGAAAAACATCAGCTTTGAATATATTAGACTGCATGGACTTAACAGATATACATATAACATTCCATCCAAAAGAAACAGAATACATATTCTTCGCAAGTGCACATGAAACACTCTCTGGGAAAGATCATGTTAGGCCACAAAACAAGTTTTAATAAATTTAGAAAAACTGATATTATATCCAGCATCTTTTTCAACCATAATACTAAAGATCATAAAAAACTTAATTCTATACCAACAAATTTGACATCTTAAGAGATTAATTCCTAGAAACATACAAGCTACCAACCAAGCCCAAAGCATGAAGAAATACGTAAACTGAGCCAACTGATTTTACTAGTAAGATTTCATGGTTAATTGAAAAGCTTCTAACTAAAGTCTAGAACCAGACAGCTTCACTAAATTCTGCCAAACATCCAAATTAGAATACCAATCCTTCTCAAACTCTTCCAAAAGTAAAGAACATGGGTGAACACTTCCAAAGTCANAAGCCCAAAGCATGAAGAAATACGTAAACTGAGCCAACTGATTTTACTAGTAAGATTTCATGGTTAATTGAAAAGCTTCTAACTAAAGTCTAGAACCAGACAGCTTCACTAAATTCTGCCAAACATCCAAATTAGAATACCAATCCTTCTCAAACTCTTCCAAAAGTAAAGAACATGGGTGAACACTTCCAAAGTCATTCCAAAGCCAGGATTATCCTGATATCAAAACCTGACAAGGATGCCATAAGGAAAAAAAAATTATAGGTCAATATCCCTGAGGAACGCGGACACAAAATCCTCAAACACTAGCAAACCAAATTCAACAAAATTAAAAGAATCATACAAGGTGATCAAGTGGGATCTATTCCAGAGGTGCAAAGATGGTTCAATTTCCACAAATCAGCATGATACACTACCACAACAAAATGAAGGTAAGAATCCTAATCATATCAGTAGGCACAGAAAAAAAGATTTAACAAAATTCCAATCGATTTATAATAAAAACTCCAAACGAAATTGTTATAAAATAACACCCAACATAATAAAGAACATAAACGACAAGCTTACAACATGAGACTCAAGAGTGCGAAACTGAAAGCTTTTTCTCTAACATTAGGAATAAGAGAAGGGTGTTTACAGTTACCAATTTTATTCAACATAGTATTAGGAGGACTAGCCAGAGCAATCAGGAAAAAAAGAAATGAAAAGCATCCAAACTGGAAAGAAATCCTCTATCCGAATATGACATTTACATAGAAAATGCTAAAGACTCCACCTAGAAACTATTAGAATAAATGAACTCTTGAAGTTTCAGGATACGAAATCAATTTATGAAAATTTCTTGTTTCTATACCCTAATAAACTCTCAAGAGAGAACTTAAACCCATTTATAACTTTATTAATATTTAAGAATAAATTTAAATACAAGGAGGTAGAAAATCTACACATTGAAAACTCAAACTGAAGACGAATAAATGGAAAGATATTCCACATACATAAGGAATTTTGTTAAAATGTTCAGACTACCCAAGTGAACTACAGATTCAATGCATTCCCTATCAAAATTCCAATGGCATTTTTCACAAAACTGAAACAATCTTAACATTTGTATGGAACTAAAACAGACCTTAAATAGCTAAAGCAATCTTGAGAAAAAAGAACTGGAGACACACTCTGATTTCAAACTAATAACAAAGCTATACTAATCAAAACCATGTGGTATTAGCATAGAAACAGACACAAGGTCAATAGAACAGAAGAGAGCTCAGAAATAAACACACAGATACATATGTGGTTAACTGATGACAAAGGAGGCAAGAATATACAATAGGCAAAGGACAGTTGGTTCAATGGATCTTGTAAAAACTGAGCTACCATGTGCAAAAGAATGAAACTGGACCACTAACTTACACCATAAAAAAATATTAACTCAAAATGGACTAAAGACTTGAATGGTAAACCCAAAACTGAAACACTCCTAGAAGAAATCATACATACCAGTCCTGGCAATGTTTTTTGTTTTGGGGGTGTGTGTGTTGGTTGTGTTTTGTTTTGTTTTTGGATCTGACACCAAAAAGCAAAGGCAACAAAAGCAAAAATACAAGAGACTACATCAAACTGAAAAACTGCACAAAGGAAACCATCAACAAATGAAAAGACGACCTACTGAATGAGAAAAAATACTGCAATCATGTTTCTGGTAAGGGATTAATATCCAAAATATACAAAGAATTCATACAACTTCTTAGTAAAAAGTAATCAATAAATGTGCAGAGAGCTGAACAGACATTTTTCTAAAGAAAACATACAGAAGGCCAAAAAATACATGAAAAAAAATTCTCAACATGATTAATCTTCAGGGAAATGCAAATCGAAACCACAATAAGCTATCACCTCACAGCTGTTGAAATGGCTATTATCCAAAAGACAAGAAGTGTTGGTGAGGATGTGGAGAAAGGGGAACCCTCATGTTGTGTTTCCAAGATAATACCAAGGGATGGACGAAGTCCATGGTAACCTGGGTAGGCAAAAAGTACCAGCAAAGTCTTACTTCTCAAAATATCAGTCTTATGTACTCCATCATTTTAAGTATAATTTTGATTAATGGGTCCTCTTTTTGAAGAAAAAATGCCTAAAAAGTTAAATACAATTCACTCATTTTGAACTAAAGTAACAAATTTCTAAAGTTCTTCTGCTAATGACTAGCAAGGACCACCCATAGTCCCACTTTATTGCTGTATTAGGTTTCCTTTGCTGCTATAACACAACCAACCACAAGTTGGCAACTTCCAACACCCATTTTTTTTATTTCACAGATCCAGCAGGATTGCTGGATTTCACAAGACTGGGTTTCACAAGACTAAAATCAAGTGGTCCATAGTGGAGGATCTATGAAATCTTCTTCCATGTTCATTTAGGTTGTAGGAAGAATTCCATGCAATTGTAGGAGTGAGGTCCTGTTTCCTTGCTAGTTGTCAACGAGTAGTCATTCCCTACTTCTAGAAGCTGCTCACATTCCTTGACTTTTGGGCCTCTTCCTCATCTTTAAAGTTAGCAACCTTGGGTTGAGGCTCTCTCATGCTTTGAGTCTCTCTGATCTCTCCTTTAATAAATCTCTAGGATTTCCTGTGTGCATACCCTCTGCTGGGACACTCATAGTTTCATTGGACTCACCCAGAAAATTCAGGATAATCTCTCTGTACCTTAAAGTCAGCTGATTCATAATTCCATATGCTAAATCCCTTCACAGCAGTATCTACCTTAGGGTTTAATTAACAGGGGATGGGAATATTGGGTTGTATCTTTGGAATTCTGCCTAATATATTTAAATTGGGACTAAAGGTCATCTGGTCCTTGGGAAGATCTGGTGATATGGTAGGAAAATATTATGCAAGTTATCTATGAATGTGACAATAGATCAATTTTAGAAAGTTATCAACTCCCGTCAGAATGATCCAAAAAACTTTAGCCTGCTTTGTGTGTTGGTGTTAAACCTCCAAAAATTAAGGTGCCATAAGTATTCTCTTTATACTAAATCATTTTCCTATCATAAGGATATTTACTTCTAGAATTCTTTGGTTTTATCTTTTCCAATATCCTCAGAAACTAGAGATTTTAGTGATGAAAAGAAACTGTCAGAGTCCATTGCATTCAGCCCCTACTATCCCTCTCCTTGAAAGAATCCTACTGCCAATGTAAAACCTGAGAACTTGAACTGAGAAGGAACTATGAAGTCATTTAACACGTTCTACCATCCACACACTGTGACTGGTAGCAGAGGCACATCCAGACCTCCCTGCCTGATGGTTTTCCAGCCTGAGTCTGAACACTTTTTAGTAATTTCCAACCTTCAGTTTTCAAAACCACATATGACCATTGCTAACATGATAATCCTTAGAAGGTTGGAACATGGCTCTCTGGTCTCTTCATGAGTCTTACATTTTCCAGGCTCAACAGCTAGATTTCCCCCCACCCTATATTCTTCTCCATAAATAGCTCCTAAGCTGCACCCCCTTCTGTCACACAGGACCTGGAGCTTAAAAAAAAACAAAAAACAAAACAAAAAAACCTTCAGATGTGGTCTACAATAAAGGTTTATCACAAACACCTAAGTCACCATGCAACGATACTTATGTTCCTTTATATCACAAAAACTTCTTAATCTCTTACTTCTTTTTTGAATTAACATTGCCTGGCCATTTTTCTACGTATTACTCACAATCATCCAAAGGGCTGGTAAATATACACAACCTATGGGCGCCTGGGTGGCTCAGTGGGTTAAAGCCTCTGCTTTCGGCTCAGGTCATGATCTCAGCGTCCTGGGATCGAGGCCCACATCGGGCTCCCTGCTCAGTGGGGAGCCTGCCTCCTCCTCTCCCTGTCTCTCTGCCTGCCTCTCTGCCTACTTGTGGTCTCTCTCTCTGTGTCAAATAAATAAATAAAAAATCTTTAAAAAAAAAATACACAACCTAATTAAAATATGAAAATAATGGCGACACTTTAAATGAATTTCCCTGATTTCCCTTTAAATTCATTACTGCTACAGCTGCAATTTCCAACTGAATTATAAAATTTGTAAGTTGCCGAAAGAGGAATATACAACCAGTGATCATACTGTTCATTGGTGAGTTGTCTTCAAACTATTTTCAACCATTGGCTGATTATCTTACTGATCTGGGGTTTTGTGCCTGAAGGAGATAGTAATTCAAAGTTGTACAATTTAAATAGATCAGAATCTTCACAGAAAAACTGCCTCTTATTTTTCTTTCTGACAATGCTTTGTTCATGGGTTTCTATTAGCTTTTGGGGGGGGTCCTTTAAGTGAATGAGACATGCACATTTCTTATACTCACACCAGGAAGACTAAATTATTTTCATCATAGCAAGATGCAAGAAATCTTCAAAAAAGGTAGGAACGTCATCTTTGCCCCTACTCATCCTGCTCTCCCTAGATTTGTGCTTCCCTCGTCCTATTTTGCACAAAAATTCTGAGTGCTAGTCCTACTTCCTATCACACAGTTGTCATCAATGCCAGTCCATACTACTTCCTTTGTCAAGGTGTCACAGGGAATGATTTGGTAATGTCACTTTTTATGGGACTAAAGCATCTATAAAGTTTCAGTGGATGAATTTTATCAGCTCATGGTGATGGTGGTGGGGGGGGACTGTTGGACCTCTTCAGTTTTTGAAATAAAGAGGCACAGCTTGAGAATCAGAGATTGGAGTTCTAGTCCTATCCCCATTTGGAGCCTCAATTCCCCATGGAATAATTCATAGTATCATAGGGAATATAAAAAGATGTGTATAAAAATCTTGGCATGCCTCCTAGCACTTAAATCTCAGCAGTATATTCTTTACCATTATTCTCAATTGCAAAAGAAATGCTAGATCATGCAGTCTGGGGTCAGGAGTAACACTTCCTGCACAGTTCTTTCTCTGCTTATGTAACTAAGTCTAGGCTATCTCAGGTGTCTTTAGAAGACATTTTATGCTCTGGCTTTAGGAGGACTGCTTATTTTGAGAAAGGAGGCTGGGGTACTGGGTTACAGTTGCAAAAGCAGGCAGAGAACCAATCAATTCAGGCAATCTCCCTATACCCTTCAAAGCTCCAAGGACAGCGGCCTAGGTTTCATGGGGTCAGGGATGAGGGATCACTCCAGTCTGGAAAGCGGGGCACTGTGCAGAGTATAGGCAGGTCCCTGGCACTGGTATACAGTAACATGGCTGTGTTAAATTAATAATCAAGGAGGCCACTGGACTCATGTGGCTCTAAGGAGCTGACAGCCATCATAAGCAAACCAAAACATAAGTGTGTGAAAGCCTCAAGGTTACCAAGTCAAAATGCTAAGGAAGACTGATCACAGACAACTAGGCTTCATGTTATATAGCCAATCAATTTTCTGACTTTGCTTCCACCTCTTATTGGTCAAATCTCTCCCTGAGCTCCTGCTGGGGGAGCCCTCCTGACCACTCCTGGTTTGGCACTACCCGGCTGGAATTGATTTTTGCACAAATAAACTCAAGGTTTTGTTTTGTTTTGTTTTTTAATAATAATACAGACAGAAGTCTTTGAAAAAGTATAATATCAGTGGGGGGGGAGGACTATAAATTGTTTTTCTCTTTCTCCTTTATCCCTAAGCTCTGTTTCTCCCTTCACAGAAATGACTGGTCTCAAAAATCAAATGTTACTGCTTTCTTGGGGCGCCTGGGTGACTCAGTTGGTTAAGCAACTGACTCCGGTTCAGGTCATGATCTTGGAGTCCTGGGATCGAGCCCAGTATCAGGCTCCCCACTTAGCCCGAGTCTGCTTCTCCCTCTATGTCTGCCCCTCCCCCTGCTCACGTGCATTTTCTCTCATGCGCGCACGTGTGGGCACACTCTCTCTCTCTATCGCACCCACGCTCTCCCTCACGGCTTTTTAAAAAAATGTTTCTATTTTCTTAAACCACAGAACACTTAGAAACAATGTTTTCCAAATGCAAGGTAAAGAACTGTTTTTTGTTTGTTTTTAAGTTTTTATTTAAGTAATCTCCACACCCAACACTGGGCTAGAACTCATGACCCCAAGATCAAGAGTTGCACGCTCCTCTGAGACAGCCAGGCGCCCCTCAAGGTAAAGAACAGTTAAAAACAAACCAGCTCTAATATCCTACCATTTATATATAAATTTTGAGATAAAAGATTCCACTTCCACATGTTTTTTTATATCGCTGTATTTATGTTAAAACCATGTAAATGCAAAAATTTTATGAGTAACAAACAAGCTTGCTAGGTGGTTTGACTTTTCTGCATTTCATTAAACAAATTCTCCGGTTGTTTTTCCAATGAGAGTATAGCTGTTGATGCTAATACTGAAAACATTAAATAAAATACTTGCCAGGAATAAAAACGCTATTTCCACTGTTTTCCTTATCCTAAGTTTTTTCTTAATAAAGTTGCTCTGGAAACATCCATCTCCCCTCAAGGGCCTGAGGGGATGAAGTCTGATATCAGAGCAATCTAAGTGCTGCATATTTTCCAGCTGGTCTTGGGCCTGCCGTGTGATCTGATACAAATGGAGACTCTTGGTACAAGTCACCTGGGAATATTACCTTATGGAGACAGATGTAACAGAACCTCTTCCACTTCACACGAAGCAACAGGAGGCTCCCAGGACTCTCACTGGAGTACATTACAAATTCAATCCAAATTGTTCCCCATCATTTTCACTTACAAGGTAATATCCTGTGGCTCTACTTTGTCCTGTGTCTTTGAGAGCAAAATTCAGCAATCTGTCTTTACCAAGTTTAACAATGCCATTAGAGATTTCTATAGAAGCAAAGGGAGAGAAAACCAGAGGTTCTAAGAGCAGGGGGAACGAAGTAATTCCAAACCAGACCTAACAAGATATATCTGCTTTGGGATGAAGAAAGCCTTCTCTGGCTCAGACTGTAAAATGGGGAAATAAGTTTTCTGCTCCTCTTCCAACCCTAGTACATCATTTCATGTTCCACTTCCACCTCAGGGCACCTCATTTTCTTTTGTTGAACAGAGTTTGGTTTTTCTTGGCATGAATGAAGGGACATGCCTATTCACACTGAGTGAATCCATTCCACACCATGCCCTTCACAGGGTGCTCAATTTTACAAGACAGATAGGGGAGGGCAGGGGATGGATGCCAGAAACTAACAATTCCAGAGAGCAACCTGGAGGGGGACCCTGAGCCAGAAGTGGTTCCAGGACTTTCAAAGCACAGAGGCAACACCATTTCCCCCCCCAAGATCACACAATCCTCATTCCTATTTTTTGCAGGCCACTGGAGGTCTCAGTTTATTTTCTAAAACTACAGTTTCAAACCAAGCCACCTAAAATTGTTGATCCCTGATATTTTCTTTGTAGTTCTAAAACATCTATGCAGTTTCCTGCCTTGGCCACTCCAAAATGGAGGGTTAGTGGAGTGGAAATGGGTTTTTCTTGCTCAATGTGGAACATCCCAAAGAATCCTCTTCCTTGAACAGGCTTTTCTATTGTGACTAGAAGTGGAGACAGGATTGCAGATTGGCCAGAATCTCTATTGACCTCTACGGCATAACCGTAAAGCATGTTTTCCTTTTTATTAAAGCCCTAAAATAAACTTTAAAACATTTACTCTTTCTCAAGGTGGTTTCAGGGAGAAAGGCTCTAGGAGGCAAGTCAGTTTGATCAGCTGGTTTGACTTTAATTTAAAAGGAGTTGCACATTTCCCCTTAGGCCTGTGAGAAATTATCCAATAAAATGTTTAATGTTTAAAGAAAACCAATGATGCTCTGACTGGTTCCAAAGTGAAGACACTGCTGTACCTTTTGAAACTTCCTATAAACCCTCTACAGAGGCCCTTATCAGGAGACAGAGGCAGGTGGCGGACCTGGGACTTTCTACCTCAGTGCCCTACTGCACTCCCTGATTCATTTTATAAATGGCCTAAGCGAAAAGCAACACACTTGAGAGAGCAGGCCTGATGTTCCTAAAAACTAAGAACTCCCTTGTTAATATTCACCTAATTAGAAAAAGTATAACCATGAAGGAAAAAAAAATCCTGTTTTTAATACAGAACGGATGCCACTGATAAAGGTGGAGTGAAATGCCGGTCATCACAAGCGAGCAGGATTAACAGGATCAAGCGACAATGCGAAAAGCAACTATGGGACACGAATCCTTCCTGCTCCAGCCCAGAGGAGCTGAGCAACTCAAAACAGCAGCACTACTTTCATCCAGCAGCCCTGTTCGAAGCTCCTTTTGAAACCATGCTCGAAGAAAAACAATTAAAGGAGGAGGAGCTGGGTGGCTCAGTCGGCTAAGCGTCTGCCTTCAGCTCAAGTCATGATCCCGGGGTCCTAGATCAAGCCTCACCTGGGGCTCCCTCTGCTCACAGAGCCTGTTCTCCCTCTCCCTCCGCATCCTGCTTGTGCCCTTTCTCCAAAATCTCTCGCATAAATAAAATCTTAAGGAAAAGAAAAAAAAACTGAAGGAGAAACAAGGTCAAAAACAGACAAGTGATTTCCATATTCCAGGCCAGGAACTGGGGACGGTTCAGGTTAAGGACTGATTATAAAGTCAGTACCGAAGTGATGAATAACCCCTTGGATTTCAAGGTCCAGCATTTAACTCCTTATAAAACAATCCCTCTTTTAAAGCTATGATATTCTCCAGTATTCCTTTTCCAAAACTCCTGTAATGCCCAGTGCCCCCTGAAACATTTCATACATGTGTTTACAGAAGAAACCCCACATTTCCCTCCATTAAAATGCATATTCTTGGTTAGTTTTAAATCCCTTTCTCTTCCAACTAGGTAATTCCAATGGGCCCATCTAAGTGCTCTTAAGAATATAAGAGAAATGTAGGATATAGTCCCCCACCTTGAAGCTTATGATTTAGTTGGAAATAAATATCAGCGAATTCACAACAGAGGTAAAGTCACTGCTGTCCACACTTGTCGAAGGCAATCTGTCACCCGTCCAGGTACCCTCAACCTTTCTCATCCCTGTTCACCTGGCCTCCTATTTTGCTTTTTTTTAAGATTTTATTTATTTGACAGACAGAGAGAGAGAGAGAGAGAGAGAGAGAGAGAGAGAGAGAGAGANGAGAGAGAGAGAGAGAGAGAGAGAGAGAGAGAGAGAGATCACAAGTAGGCAGAGAGGCAGGCAGAGAGAGAGGAGGAAGCAGGCTCCCTGCTGAACAGACAGCCCGATGGGGGCCTCGATCCCAGGACCCTGAGATCATGACCCGAGCTGAAGGCAGAGGCTTAACCCACTGAGCCACCCAGGCACCCCATCTTTCCCATCTTTCAAAACCCACACCTTTCAAAATGAAGCTGAGTTTAGCAACATGTGCTTTAAGAAACATTATCTAAAACTTGGTAATAAGAAAAACAATTTCAAGTCCTTACAATACTATACTTAAGTACTAATGGGTCTTGCACCAAATTATTCAATTCTCTATGATAATGTACCTGTTCTGATGTAGAATTTATTACTGATTAGATTCCAGGCCTTAAGTTACATGTTATTGACTTTCATCTATCAGAGGTAAAAGTGATTTCTGCCTGATAGAGAAGATAAGCCCAAATTTAGAGCTATAGTGTCCCTGAATATTGTCTCCTGATTAGTAACCTTACATCAAAATGCTTTTCCCTTTAAGTATGTAAATATGTGCTCCTCAAATACCACTGAACAAGCTTTACTATCTGACTGTTTTCCTCATAATTGGATTAACATGTGTTGCATCTTTGAGTCATGCTTTTGACTTTTGTGAGATGTAAAATGGTGGATTCAGGACTACAGTTATGTTCATTGCTGTACTATTTATAACAACAACTAGAAATAAATCAAGTATCATTAGGGAATAGGGAAGTAAACAATATACATGTGAAACAGGTGACTAACCAGTTTATGAAACTGATAGTTATGTCAAGTTAAAAATGTTGAAAAAAAAGCAGCTTTCAAAACAGCATATATGGTATGATTCTTTCATAACCGCATAAATGTATATATCTATGTACAGAAAGACTTCTGGAAAAGTGTTCCCTAAGATACTCACAATGATGGCTTCTGAAAGGGTAGATTTCATATGACTTTTTAAAATTTTTTATTTAAGTTCAATTAGCATATACTGTATTATTAGTTTCAGAGGTGGAGTTCAGTGATTCATCAATTGCATGCAACACCCAGTGCTCATCACATCATGTGCCCTCCTTAAAGCCCAGCACCCAGTTGCCCCACCCCCTCCAGCAACCCTCAGTTTGTTCTGAGAGTTAAGAGGAAAACAGGGAAGCAAATCGTGTAACTTTTAAAACCCTGTTTGTATGTCTTCTTTGTAAATTTTTTTCCTATAAAAAGTTATTTCAACCAAAGGCTTATTTCGTAGGTTGGAAAAGGTGTATCTCTACTGAAAACCTAAGTGGAACGGACCCCTCTCTCTTGTGGCCTGCTGGATGTGGGGTGTTTCTGGGAGAGCACCTTTAAGACATCGGTGCTCCAATAGGTAGGTCTCCTCCATACTCGACCACCAACCTGTCAGGAGCCCCAGTGTCCCTGTAGTTCATCTTTAGTACCAACATGTCAAATACATGTTTGTGTCTGAGGCATAGTCTTTAAGTCCTAGCAAACCACAGCTCAGTTCTCTACTCTTCCAAACAATTTGACTGGGTACTCTCTTGACTTTATGCCCCCCTCTTTGACAGCAATACCATTAAAATTTAGACACTTGCCTGAAGCCCCAGGGAGTGGTTAAAATCACAGTGGCTAGTCTAGATCCTTCTAGCCCTTTACCTCTGCGCCTAGTCTCCTCTTCATACTTTGATGTTGGTAGGGGCCCTACAACTTAAAATTTTTCAAAGAGACTCCAAATGCTGCAAAATGGTTTGCTAGTAGCTGTTCTGCACTGGTCAGACCCCCAACTGCTGAATTCTACCTCATGTTAGGCACTGTCAATGAGACCACTTTTATTCTCTCACTTATGAAATATTTGTCATCAACCATCCATATGCCAGGCACTTGACTGGGCTCTGGAAATTTGAGGGTGAGCAGGATAAAGCTGGTTCTTCCCATTACTGAGCATAGAATCCAGTTAGGAAAACCCTCATTTTCTAAGTATGTATACCACAGGGTCAGAGAACAAATTACCTTTTACAGGTGGGTTTGGCCCCAGGAGGACAGTCAATCCATGCCTTTCCCAATCTCCATAAGCATTTCATGAAACCAGGTTTCTTCCTCCTTCCCCTCAGCTGCCTTATGCACGTTAACTCTTACTTGAGTCATTTTATTAAATTCCGGAGAGCATAGAGGGAAAATCTAATGTGCATTCACTTCACACCCTCCTCTCTTGGTATATTCAGGACATACTACTAATCCCTCCTGTAAAGTAAAAAAGTTCCTCACATACAAAGGCAGAGTTAATGATCCAAATGTCCACCCTGTAAGAATTTAGCAACCACAGTATGTCAGCCACTGTGCTGAGAGACTCATCTGTATTTGTAGGACACACACTTGGAGTGAAGACACATCTGTAGTGAAACGGCTCCAGGCTCCCTTCCAGGGCTGTCCGAGATCAAAAGACTTCTTGAGAAAGCAGGAGCAAGGAACAGAATTTGTGGTCCTTTAAGAGAATGAAGTTAACTGAACAATTTGGGGTCAAGTCTAACTCGTGACTCAGGTTTTGTTAGCATCATGCTCTAGCCTATTTACACTAATAATTCACTGAACTACAAAACTTAACTAGGGATAAAGTAATGCTGACCAATGCCGACCACCTATCTCCCCCTACGGACACACTCAAGACTTCTCTGATTCTTTGACACTTTTCTCCTACCCCAGATCCTATCACCAAACCTTCTTGATTTTTCTTCTAGACTTCTCTCCATCTCCAGAGCTACCATGCCACTCCAAGATATCTTCCCCTTCTCTGTCACCAGGACCACTCAATCAACTACCAAATAATTCCAAAGAAAACCTTCTTAGGACCCTCCTATTTGCTTTCCTAAATCTACGTAAGATAGGTCACCACCTACAGAAAATCCTACAAGGCCTTTTCAAGGTTCTTAGGCAAAGACCATGATCTTTAGCATGGCCTGCAAGATTCTGTAACTGTCTGGCTCCCGCATGTTTTTATCAACCACATCTCACATCTCCCCACCTGTCAGCCCTATCAAGTTAGGATTTTTAATCTTGACCTTAAGACCCCACATTCCTACCCAACCAAGTCCTTGGATTGAGGAGTTACTGTGTGTTATTTCATTCACCATAATCTAATATGGTGTCTAGAAACTATTCATAAAATGTTAAGTGAATAATGGAATATGCCCAATAAACTTTAAAGTAACAGATTTAGGGGTGCCTGGGTGGCTCAGTGGGTTAAAGCCTCTGCCTTCAGCTCAGGTCATGATCTCAGGGTCCTGGGATCGAGCCCCACATCGGGCTCTCTGCTCGGCAGGGAGCCGGCTTCCTCCTCTCTCTCTGCCTGCCTATCTGCCTACTTGTGATCGCTCTCTCTTTGCCAAATAAATAAATATTTTTAAAAAATTATTTAAAAAGACTAACAGATTTAAAGACTTTATTGCATTACATTCCTTTTATACCATAAAGTACATTAAAAATTTTAATGTCCCTTTGAACACTTAAATTTGTTTTGTTCTTCAGGCATCTTATTCATTACAACTATCTTAGAAAGACCTCTTTCACAAGTCAGTATGAAATATACACTCATTGCTCAAAGTGAAAGCATATAGAAGACAGGGCAGTTTTGCTATATTCCAAAAACTGTTTTTGAAATGTGTCAATTCATTTGAAAGGTATAATGAAATATCCACTGACATTAACTGGCAAGTAGTTGAGTTCAATGAAAATATTTTCCTAGTCTAAGGAAATTAACAAGTAACCAATCTGGTGATTTGTGTCCCTCTGAATCAAATAATTGAAAGAATTTTTGACATTAAGTAGGAGAAGACCATAAAAAGGTTCCTCACAAATAACGGATCATCCTTAAACTGGGCAACAGCAAATGAGAGATTATTAAGTTTCCAGTCCTTTGAATCAACTCCATTTGTTGACATAGGACACTGAGAAAGTGCCAAAAAAAAGCATGGTGAGAAACCGTCACATAACTCTACCCTGAGACATCTCAGAAACTTTAGGCGTTATGAAGCTTACTTGGTTTTATTAACATGCATACTGTTTATCATTTTAAGTCTTTAAGGCCTTATCCAGTAGTTGAATTCTATAATTCCACTGTTCAAACTAGTATGAGTAGCTGTTTCCAGCCTTTTCTCTCTTCTTCCTACATACCTGTCTCTCATTTTTTGCTTGTTTTTGTTTTTTTCCCCAACCACCATAGCTGTTTCCTCATTAATCCTTTTCTCCTGCTTGGACTGGCCAGGCAACCAAGAAGATGGAGTCTAGAAACCTCTTTGTTTTAGGAGAAATTAGAATTAATAGAAGTGAAATTGGTAAAAACAAGATATATGTCACATGGGATGGCCTCTTTCAAATATCTCAACCCTAAAATGGAAAATGCACCTAAGGAAAGCCTAGTAATCGCACGAACTTCTGCTAATGAGACTGAGCCTTTGTTTCTCACTGCAGCGTGTAAAAAACCTTTTGGATAAGGGGGTGAAAAACTCTAGTTTTGTTGACAAGTTACTGACAGTGTTTAACAAGGAAGCAACCTGTTATTTTCATGGAAAAAAAAAACCCAGAATTTAGTATTTGATTTTCTTGCCAGCAGCTTGCTTTCTTCAATTGCAGGGAAGTAACTCAATCATGATCCAAAAATGGGATATTTACCCATGTCAACAGTGAACCAAAAGAAATTGTAGTCTGCTATTTCTAGGGAATATTGAGATGCTGGCAGTCACATTGGGAATAGAAAGAGTTAAAGACTAGGTCCTAAGATACAGTGAAATCTCAGCACAGTGGCACTTACTATCTATAATTTAACCATGTATGCTTACAAACAAAAGAAAAAAAAAAACTTTAACTAGTGTGGGCCATCCACCCAGCCATTCTTCTCTATGAGCATCTGCCTCCGAGTGTGCTTGCGGTGAGAACCATCAATCTGCTGCTCCTCAGTCTGGTCTTAGCTCCCTTAAGTTCTCATGACTGAGTCTCTTATCACTTGGGTGAAACTCTAGGGAGAAGGGAACATCTTTTATAATATAGCCCAAAACACAAGGTAACCACTTCATATAGAACACAACCTAAGAAACAGACATGCTTCAATGTTCAAGACAGTGTTGATCTATTTAAGCAGAAACGGTGTGCCTGCCTCCAATATGGCGCCTTCCCATAGTACCTCTAAAATATACTACTCCCATTCACATGACTGACCTAGGTTTCTAGTCAAGTTTTCCATCCTATCAATTAGTTGGTATGTTGCTGTCATCCTTAAATGTCCCACAAAAGAAAAAGAAATGCACTTACTCATATGGGGTCTATACAGTAAGAGTTTAGGAAAAGGGGGATCGAAGTAACAATCATTATTATCCTAGTTTTGTCTTGGACTTAAACCTTCAAGTTACTTGCTGCTTCTGAGCTTTTCTCTTCTGATTAAACCTCTCTCCTCTGCTTGTCTCTCATGGCCATTGCGTTCATCAAGATTATAACAATGACAACATGAGAGCATAAATATTATATTCATCTGACAATTCTAGGGAAGAGCATTTTTCAAGGTTGTTACACACTATCTCAACCAGTATTTTTTTTTAAATGGCTAAATTTTGAGTTTTTTCATTTTTCCCACAAATGTATTTAGAGTCCATTTGTCCAATTCTATGGAAAAACCTGCCAAGATTGGGTTTCGGGATTGCACTGAACCCATGAATGAGTTTGAGAATTAAGCTCTTTACAGTACTATATCTTCAATACTAGACTCAGTAGTAATATGGTATATTTTTTATTAATTTCTCTTAATGTGGTTTTGTGATTTTCAGTATGGGGAAAAGAACTGAATGACAAGTACCTAGTCATTAATACTCTATAAAATCATGAAAAGTGGTATCATTGAGATTTTGTCTTCCATCTATTTTTGTCAGTTGATAGAAATACAATTGGTTTTGATAAATGTACTTTGTATCAATATACACAAAGAAATGTTGCTAAATTCATTTAAGTTTAATAGTCTGAAGATTCTTTTGGATTTCACACATACACCATTATGCCTACTGTTTTTCTAAAAATGCCTGAGACCTCCAACAAAATTTTGAACAGAAGTGATTCCCAGTGTTAGAGAAAAGCTTTTAGTATTTTACCATTAAGTATACATGTTGTTTGGCACTATCTGCTGGAACCCAACATACACATACCCTAGGATACAGCCATTCCATTCCTAGGTACATATGTTCACTGTCAAATATTTCTAAGGCTTATCATTGCAGCATTTGTATTCTTTTCAAACTAGAAACCACGAATATGCCAACCAACACCAGAACAGAGGCAGATACACTCTTTGTTACAATACAGCAAAGAGAATGAACTCACTTCAACCATATACATCAAGATCAGACTTATAAGAGCAAAAGAAGGCAGATACAGAAAAGTGCACTCTGCATGATTCCATTTATGTACAAGATCAAAATGAGGTAGAACTAGTCTACACTCTTAGAAGTCAGAGTAGTTATCAGTGGAGGAGCTAGTGAATGTAGAGGACAGAAAAAAAAAAACTTCTGGGGGGTCTGGTAATGTTTTGTTTCTTGATCTAGGTGCCAGTAACAAGTGTATCAGCTTGTGATCATTCATTGAGCTTAACATTTATGGTTGGGGCATCAATTCTTTAAATTGGATAGATGAGGCTCCACTGGTTTCCAGATAAAATCCAAAATCCGTATGGCCTGGGAGGCCCACAGAAGCTTCCCTAACCACTTGCTGCCACCCAACCTTTTGCTTTATGTTCAAACCACATACATGGGGCTCCCTGAATGTTTAATGTACTTTGCCTTTCACATTATCTCCCCTTGGTAAATTTCATCAGAGGCACTATATGGTCACAAAACCAATGACTAGGAGAAATTTGCCTAGTTTTGAACACAGGCTCTGCCACTTCTTAGTTAACTTTGAGCAATTCATACAACTCTTCTGTGCCTGTTTCACCCTCTAGAAAATAAGGATAGTAATAGAGTTGTCTCATAGATTAGGCTCAGAGGCCACCTCTCTGTCTTGTCTGAACTCAAGTTTGGGGCTCCTACTCTGTGCTTCTTTATCCACCCAAGGCTAACTTCGCTATCACAGCTCTAAATGAACTATTATTTTGTATTTGTTTGCTAGGACTACCCTACCAAGTATCACAGAGTAGAGGGCTTAAACAAGAAGTTTATTTCCTCATAGTTCTGGCTTATCCCAAGATCAAGACGTAGGCAGACTGGATTTCACTCCAAGAAAATAGGCCTTTGTCTTTTTATGGTCTTTCTTCCCTGCACGTCTGTGTTCTAATCTCACCTTCTTTTAACACCTATCCTATTGGATTAAGACCCACCCCAACGGCCTCAATTAACTTCAAGTATCTCTTTACTGTTTCTTCAAATAGAGTCACATTCTGAGGTACTAGGGTTTAGGACTTCATACCAATGTGGGGGAGAGAGCAATTCAGCGCATTCCAAGGCGTTTATTCATTTCTCCCTCCCTCCCAATTATGATCTCCTAAAAGATTCTTCTTATCTCCAGCTCTCAACACAGCATTTGATACACAGGAAACTCTTAATAGGAGAGCTACAGAGGTAAGTAAGTTCACACAAACACGTTCATGGGAATAAAACTCATCATTTCTTAAAAGTCACCAACCTAAAGAAAGCAGGAGAGTTTCATCCAATTAAATAACTATTAGAGTTGAAAATACAAGTCTATGAATGCAACATACTGACCCACTTGGGGCTGACAGAAGCACAGCTATAATTCTAGGTCAATCGCTCTGAAATAAAGCTTGACTTTTCCTTAATAACAGCTCTTTAATATTAATTATCCAGTAACTCCCACTCCTCCTTTCTGGGTATAAGCCAAGAGGGATGACCTTCATATTTCTTTTAATTGTATTTTGATACGCAATTCACTTAAAACAGTATGAGGTAGAGATTAAGAAATATTCTCACTTCTGTCTCAGTCTACACTTTTTCAACTCCCCTCACTCACGGTCTCTCTATGCAAATGAAAGCATATGAAAATATTTTATCTCCTTTTTAAAACAAAGGATAGCATGCTATACAGGCTGTTCTGAATTTTGCCCTTTTTCCACTTGCCAATATATCCTGGCAACATTTCCTGTCCCAAAATAGACTCCCACGTTATTTTGTTCAGCTATATAGTCTCTCACTGTATAGATTATGTTTCATTTAACATCCCTTTAGTAATGGATCCTTGCAATGCCTCCTACAGGATACCATTCCAGGTGGTGCTAAAAGGGAGAATTTTGTCCACGTACCATTTCAAACATGTGCAGGTGCACCCAAATAACTCTAGCTGTGGCTTTGTGAGGACAGAGTTTAAACAGCTAGGTTTTAGTACTTCCTGCTCTCTATAAAATTGTACCTTTTCACACTGATACCTGAGAACACCTGTTTTTTCACAGTATCACTAACAAAGATTATCAAACTTGAGTTTTTGCCCATCCAATAGGTGAAAAAAAATTATTTCTGACCTATGCAAACACAAACAAGGCCACATTGTGTTACAGTGCATTTGATCTGATAGGTAAGTCTCAGCTGAGGTTTGATCACTACAAACTAGAAGACAAGCCAACTGAAAAGCTAGTGATAAAACCTGAGGAAAGAAGACTGAAGCAAAGAGAATGGAGGAAAGAGATCATGGAAGCTGGAGTGGAAACCTTGCAGGGATCTAGTTCTGGAAGCAGTATACATCACTTTTACCCACATTCCATGACACAGATCTAGTCCTATGTCCCATGAAATGCCAAGAGCTAGAAAAATATTCTTAAATGAGCATGAACTTCCCAGAAACAAACCTCTGATGTGGAAGGGAAGAAATAATGTTTGGAAGACAATTGGTGGTCTCTGCAACAGAGACACATTACTAGATTTCTGCTATTATTTAAATTCATCAGCAAACACTCAACTTAATCACATAATACCATTTTTACTAAGCTGTGGAATTATGTGTTTTTAGAAATGCATTTACTTCCCAGAACAATTTCTTCAAAACTGGTCATTCTCTAAACACTTTGGCCCCAATGTCTTTACCTGTAAGACAAGGAAATAGAACTGGATCGTTTCTAAGGCTCTTTTAGGCATCAACTGCATGAATCTAGAACTGTTCATTTAACAGTTGGTTCATTTAACAGGTCTGGTAGTGATTGAGTTGTGGGCCACCACCCATGATCTCCACCACCACCAAGCTCACTTTACAACTAGTTCCTTTTTCTGTTCTTCCTGAGATATTTCCTATCCTTCCCTAGGAATATAACATTATTTTAACAGGAGGCTAATATTGGGAGGGCCAAAATTGGTACATCCCTAGGGCTCTCTAAACTTCTCAGACTCCCCATTTATTGGATTATCAGTGACCCCAGATCTTACAAATAAAGGGCTTCAGCTAAATCAAAGAAATACTTATTAATTCCCATTTTAAGAACTCATAAGGCACCTACTCTCTGTCCAATACTCAATTGTACTGTTGTTACCAAGACCAACAATACTTGGAAGACATGTATGTTCTGATTGAAAAATATTCAAAGGATAAAGAGGCATAAAAACAGAGTCCCTCACCCAAAAGAACTTAGATTTTCTTCCAGTGTTTTAGGCACACCCACATGAAAAGATAACAGGAAACGACAAATGATTTTCTGCCAAAATGAGTAAACAGGGAGAACAAACAGTACAAATGGGGGCGGTGAGAAACCTGACCTGAATGGCTTTTCAAAGATCAAGATGATGCCCAAATTCTTTGTAATGTTTAGTATGAAGGAAGTATAAGCCTGAGTAAGCAATTCCCAACCATGCAAAGCAAACTTGGCCTCTCTTGGGGTTCTGCCCTTTAGGTAACTAAGATCAAGGCTCCTTCCATTCCTGCCTGTAATCAGCCCGTTGGCCAAAGATGGGAAATATCTGCTTGTCAATCATGTGTTCTTATCAGGGAAGAGATTAAAACCCATGTAGTCCAAGAGAATCTTTTCGCTAACGGATAAAACTCAGAAAGATCAAAGATTATCTGTGCCTTGAATAAAAAGAACTCAGAAAAATTCCATTAACTTCACCTCCATCCTCCTCCTGTTGACACAGTGGATAGTTCAGGGCATGTAACCTATGATTTCCCATTGCCATTTGACTTACAAAAAAAATAAAAAAGGGAAGACATAAGTGTAAATTGAAATACTGAGTCCTATTAAAAACAACAACAAGTTTAAAAACTATCATCACCCCTCACCTGTCCCCCCTTCCTCAACAGCCATCAGATCACACAGGTTCTGGTTATGCAGGACTCTCAGAACCAGACCCAGCTTTGAGAATGAGAGTCAGCCATGTGTAATGGGGTGGTTTCCCATACTGTAAATAAAATAAAGGAGGAATTCATAACCTTAGTTTGACAGACAAAAAACCTGAAACATTACTTGGTTACATTAGATCAAAGCTCAAATGTTCTAAGTGAAGCTAGGACTAGAACTCAAGTCTTTTGATTCTAAGTTTGATGTTTTTCCCACCATAGCTCACTGTTGGGATGCTCTTTCTTTTTACCCTACAGCAGAAAACCTGGTAGTCAACAAAACAGTATGTAAAGCAGGTCAACGTTACAACACACAGGTCCAAGGTCTCCACATTGAGGCCCATAATATGATCAGTTCCTTTCAGATCTAACTGATGATTAAACCACCCAGTCCAACCCCCTTCATTTTATGGGTGGGGACACAAAGTTGCCATGACATTAAGGAAATTATACAAGGTCAAATTTTGTGTAATGGTCCAGACTTTGCCGTAAGCCATGAACTTGCTGAATAATTTGTCACACTGTTTGCTGCTGCAAGGTCTTCCCATCATTGCTGATAACTGTTCAAAACAAACTGCATTTCTCTTTTGGATGTACATAATTCATTCTTATTGACTTCCCTCTCCTTTTCTCTTTCCCAATCATCTACCTACCTTTCCTGCTTCCTCACTCAGACTGCATGTAATCCTCAGGGCAAAAACAAATAGGATCAGGCTTGCAGAAAATCAGGCTAGGGATCCACCAAGAAAAGGAAAAAGGACAACTGGTTCTGGTAAGTAGGAAGTGAGCACAGATGCTTCAACAACAGAACAGAGACAGTACACAATGAACAGAGCCTTAGCTAGAAGTGGGCTGGCTGCAAAGCAAGGATGTTTTAAGGCACCTTGAAATACACCCTCCACTTGGAATACACTGTTAATACTTCATTGCTATCATCTTAATAATAAGAGACTAATTTATTTCATTACATTTTTTAACATACCTGCAATGAGTGGAGGGATGGGGTTGGGGGTTAGAAGTTATTTATACCTTAGTGGGATGCAATTTAATTAAATTGCTCTTCCTAACACATATTTGAGCTCAGCCCCAGGAGGGGTTTAATAGCTGTAAGTAGAAATGTAAGGAAGTAATTTTGAAAGGTGGGCAGTTCTAGAAAGGGCAGGCTTGCACTGGGGAAATGTAGCATGAGGTTTTGGTAATATTAACATGTTGATCCACTGGGAGCTAAGATTCAGAACTGAGACACGAGAAAGGGCGAGCAGAAGTGGGAAACGGAAACTGAAGGCAGAGGGAGGTAGCCACAGGTGGATGCCTAGGAAAGGTCCCCAATTTTCAAATCTCAAAGTCTGCGTTGTTTTGGAGGTCTCTGGAACTTGAAGATTTAAGGCCTCCTGCTTCTTTATTTGCCTTCTGGATAAGGTCTGTCAGGCACTTTACCCTCCCACAAAATAAACAGAAAGGTTTATGAGGGGGAGGCAAAGCAATATACTGCCAGCCAAACAGAGCTGCCAGACGCCTACACTCACAAGTCACTCATGGCAGCTGCCAGCTAGGAAGGAACGTTTTTAAATTGTGATTTGGCTCTCTTGGCCTCAAGAGATTTTATTAACCCCCTGTAGCAGTGAGCAATGGTTTCCTTCTGAGGGCAATTCCTTTTTACTGGAAGACGAGTGTGGCTGAACCATGGTCAGAGGGTCAGGGGTTTAGAAGCCGACCGAAACCATCTCGGTCACTTTGTCAACTGATTAATATGTGATCGTTCTCAAAGGCAACCTTGATCATAATTCTTCCATGCTGAAGCTTTCAACGGCCTCCAGTTGCCTAGCTGGTAAGAGCCACAATCCTCAGTGGCTTGAGAGGGCTCAGGCCTCACGGCTGAGCATCCCTTACTCCCACCACTCACCTCCCTTACTCCCACCACTCACCTGAGCAAAGATCACACCCACCCCGCCCTCCCACAGTCAATTTCCTGAATCTCCCCAAAAGAGCTAAGCACCCTTGAACCTCTAAGGTTTGACCACCCCATATGCTCCACCCAGAAGGAGTTCCTCCTTTACATCTTTCAGTTCTAAATTCAAATGTAGCCTCTTGGGTGTACGGAGATGCAGGCAGAGGAAGACCACCTGAGTTCCAGTTTTGGTTCACTGGCTGGGCAAGCTATACCTTGTGTCTCACTGCTTCCATCCCATCATCCGCAAGGGGGGAAAATACTTCCTTCGTAAGACTGTTGTGTGGATGAAATAAATTAACCCATGCAGGGGCTTAAAAGCAGAGCATGGGGTTTGTGGAGTTCTAATTAAGTGTTAGCTAGGATTTTGGGGGGTGCCTTTAAGTAAGGATGAGCTGACAATTCTCTGCCACATTTTCACATCTATCAAACTACATGGAGGGTTAGTCCTCAACTGATACCTTATTTCAATCCAAGACGACACCATTTCAGGTGGACAATGATTTCACTTTAAAGTTTTTAAAAGTGAGTCTGTCTTCCCATGGGTTATGAACTCCTCAAGAGCAAAGGTTTAGCTTAGGTTTTGTGTCTCTAGTGCCTACCTAGACCAGTGGTGGGCACATATCAGATGCTTAGTAAATGTCTGTGAAGAGGATATGATTATTCAAGAAGAATGCGTGGAATGAAAAGATCTTTGAATTGGCATCAAGAACTGGGGAGCTCATTCATGACCTTGCCTCTGATATTTTTGTTTGATCTTAACTGTATTTTTCTTGGCCTCAATTTCCACATCTCTAAGTTAGGAGAAAAAAAAATGGAGGTCAGGAATATAGGTCAGGGACAGCCTGGGAAAGGTCTTCATGAATTCAATGATAAAAC
Organism: Ailurus styani; assembly: GCA_002007465.1. Classification (NCBI taxonomy): domain Eukaryota; kingdom Metazoa; phylum Chordata; class Mammalia; order Carnivora; family Ailuridae; genus Ailurus; species Ailurus styani. The sequence goes on along the minus strand of LNAC01001166.1, from coordinate 287,463 downwards.
TTTTTTTTTTTCTAAAACACAAATAAAATCCAATGAGGGACCAATCTATTGTATTCATGGTTAAAAATAAGATTCATATTCAAAGTTCCTGGTATGGTGTTCTGATATACAGTAAATCCTTAATGCATGGTAGCTATGACTGCATATTGTTAAAATCTAATTTCTATGCAAACATTCTAACTATGTAGCATATTTAACCACTTATTAAAATCAAGGGTTTTTCCCTCTAATTTTCTCTACTTAAAAATATTGCAATGAATCTCTTTGATGCCCATTTTAGTTTACTTTTATAAAACTATTATTTCTTTAATAACTTTGAAGGAGGGCGCCTGGGTGGCTCAGTGGGTTAAAGCCTCTGCTTTCGGCTCAGGTCATGATCTCAGGGTCCTGGGATCGAGGCCCGCATCGGGCTC
>LNAC01001166.1:141247-286803 GCA_002007465.1 Ailurus styani | reverse complement strand
AAAAAAAAAAAAAACTTTGAAGGATATGAAGGTTTAAGGTTTTGACACTTATTGTCAAATAGTTTCCTAATTCTTATATGAGATCTCCTGCCAGTTTTGTGTGGGTTGTTCAGGTTTCTGCATCTTCATCAGCAGTACATTTTACTGATACTCAAATTTTTGCCAATTTAAGGAGTAAAAATTTCACTGTTTATGCTGAGTTTTTTTAGTTACCAGTGAGATTGATTCTTTCATATTCATTAGTAATTTACTCATCTTTTCCTATAGATTTTCTCCATGTTATGACTAAAATAATATTTCATTATCCAAGAAAAAAGAATGACCAACAGTCATGCCTGAAAGTTAAGATGTACACAGGTTATCCAGAAACTCTTATGATCAGAAACTCAGATGATCTCATTCTGTTTTCTCAAACAAAATTAGTTCCTCTCCCTCATCCCAGGTCTCTGTCTGCCTTTCCCAGGGCTCTTTTCTAGTGCCTCCTGCACCACGAAACTTTCCTCTTGTTGCTTTTTGTCTCCAACTAGGCGGTAAGAACCTTGGGTGCTAAGACTGGGTTACATTCTTCTTTATAACTACCTGCCTGCAAGATCATCATCAGGGCTAGGCTTGCAAGCAGGTCCTCACTGAAGTAAGTAATTGTCCAGACTTTGCCCTAAGTGATGGGAATCTGGAAGATTCCCTATTGTCGGTTTCACTGACAAGAGTTCAGACTTGGAGAAAAGGAAGACAAGCAGCCACTGTGTGGCCAACTCAAAAGATTAAATCCATCCCTCCTGAAGGTCATGTGGTCTAATGGACTAGAACTATACCATCAATTGTTAAAGATTGATAAAGCATGTAGTACTGAAAAAGGAGAATGAAGATGGCTAGCCTATGTTCAAAACCTGAGGAGCAGGAGCACAGATGGTTTACGTCCCAGTGTGAGGGCTCAGATTGGACACCATCACCAACCCTGGGGAGGGCCATCTGCTTTACTCAGTCTACCAATTCAAATGCTGATCTCTTCTAAAAACATTCTTACAGACACACCCAGAAATATCATTTAACCAGATTATCTGGGTATCCACGACCTACTCCAACTGACACAATAATATTAACCACCAAAGTCTCCTATTATCTGTGACGAGTTGACCCAGAAGGAGAGAAGTGAGGGGGAAATAGCTTATTTCCCTAGGATCTAAGGATGCCCAAAACCTAGCCATTTACCACTTCTGCAGAAGACCGCATAACCTGACTACAGTCCTAAAAGCCATTTTAAGCAATACTGGTATCCTTTTAAGCATCGACTCCAGAGTCTGAATGGAAGGAAACTAATTGGACTTAATTTCATCTGGCATGTTTACTGATGTACTAGGACCTGGAAGTCAATATGCTGAGATAGGTTTGGGAACACTGGTGCAATTAACACTTGGAGTTCTGCAGATGCCCTGCCTACCATATAGCCTGAGAGCACGAGATGCAGCCCAAACCCAGGTAGGAAATCCACACAGCTTGTAACAACTCCTGGTATGCCCAGGTAACTCCAGATCAGAATGTTCAACTGTACAAAATAGGCAAATAAGAGAGGAGACAAGATGTATCGATGGTAAAACAATCTATTCAGCTGCAGAATGTACAATTAGGTTATTCAGTGAACTCCAACACAGCTAAGTATTAGTTTTAGATCATAAAATCAACCGATAGAAAAGCACTGATAGAAAAGGGAATATACAACACAGAATTTTAAAATTATTAAAAGAGCCTGACCAGTGAAGAGGAATCCAAAGCAAAGATGTAGCACAGATTAATTCAGCTGCCAAAGTTAGGAGACATTAGGAGAGCCGTAACGGTTTGAGGTCCAACTTCTACTTTCTGATTACATGTGGCCCTGCACAGGTTACTTAATCTCTCCTGGTCTCATGACACTCTTTATACAAATAAGCTATACTCTTATTTAGGGCTTGTCTCCTTTTAGAATCCCAAAATTCAACTATTCTAGTCTGGCCTTAATACTAAATGATCTTTCTTGGTTTTTGTCCCTTAGTGGACCTGTCTATAAAGCAATGGTGGTAAAAACATTTCACCGAAGTGTCATAGGAGATCATAGCTGTGTAAGTGCTTAGAAATGCTCTAAGTCATCAGTGAGCATATGGTAATGCCTTCATTACCACCATTTTTAAAACTTCTAGCTTTTCAAAGGACTAGAATTCAAGACCATCACTTGGTTGTGTCTTTCAAGGAAAGGTCCTAGTGTTGCCTGGATTTCCCCAAAGAGATAAGGAGAGGAGCTGGCTCAGAAGAAACATCAAAGACACAAGACTATTTCCCTATCACCACAATAAAGATAACATTTATAATTACCTAAGCCTTATTAAAGAGCTTTCTCAAACATTGTTTTATTTGGTCTTCATAGCCCTGAAGATGCTCATCTACATGTTAGGGATAAGAAAGCTGAAGCATTAAGAGTTAACTTTTCTAAACTCACCCAGTTCTTTGGAGACCTGGAAGCAAACCACAATGTCCTAACATATGGCCCGCATGGATCAAGAAATGATGGGGCCTGATGTCCACTCTTGGTCACCTTTTAAGTAAGTTTTGTCTTATTTTAACCTTCGTGAAGATCTATTTGAGAAACTGAGCAGACAGTAGAGAGTGCGTGAGGAGTGTGGTGGGGGGGGAGGGGGTGGACAGGAAGAGAGGGAAAGAGAATCCTCAAGCAGACTCCCTGTTGAGCAAAGAGCCCAAGGCAGGGCTTGAACCCAGGACCGTCAGATCATGACCTGAACCAAAAGCAAGAGGTGGCCACTTAACCAACTGAGCCACCAGATGCCCCTGCCTTACTTCTATCAGCTATGAAGCTGCTTCTTCCTCCCTAGAGGGCACAATCAACCCCTCTTCTTGGACTCCGTAATTTTTCTTACTTATTTTTAATCAAACACATTCACATGGCTATGTTTTTATCATCTTTCTCACTGGACTGTGAGGTTTCTAAGCCCAGAAATCACAATTCCACCCATAGTTAACATACTGGTTAATAGGAGCTGGGGTCCAGCAAGTGATCATGGGATAAATGACCAAAAGGGCCATTAAAAGTTTAGGAGAGGGAGGAACAAGGAAACAGGAGCAAGGAGGAGAGAAGGAGGTGGGGGGAGAAAGAGGAGGAGGGAGAGAGGCAGGCTGGCTGGTTCTGTCGGACCATGTTTCCAAGCCGAAAAGCACACTGTAAATGTTGAGCTACTGAGTTTGCCTACCCACATTCTGTTCACCACCATTAATGAGAACAGTTAAGAGTTGGTGTATTTGCAAACATTTCCACCCAAACACAACAAAAACTGGCAAAAATGAAGAGGGTGTCCTAGCATTTCTGTTAGTCATTTACCATGACTGCCCAGAGAGCCCTATATTTTCCAGAGCTAAGATATGGGAAACTTTTTTCCTGGGGTAAAACAAAGCAGCCCAATAACTTAACTAGAAATGAGGAACATGGAACAAAGACAACGTCTATCATCTTGCCCCACACAAGAAATGGGAAATGCAGTTAGTTTTATAGACACACATACATACACACAGGCTTAGTAAGCTGAAATATACTCATGAAAAATTATGAAGTACCTCATTCACCCACTCACTCTCCTCCATCTGTGCCTCATAGCACAGTGCCTGTCATAAAACAGGCACTCAAGAAATAAGTGACTGAATTCAAGTGTGCACAAAAGAAATCAGAACAGGTAAGAACACCAGGTTATCTGAGTCTTCTTGCTATTTAAATGCCATTACTCTTTATACAGGAAAACAAAAGTAATGTCTGTTTCCCCAAAATGATCAAACTCTACTGGTAGGTCAATAGGTCATCTGAAGATGCAGAATGAAGCCAACAATTTTGTGTCCATTCCCACACAATTATCAGGTACATCCATAATTACAACTCAAATACAAACAGTTGACTAGACTTCATCAAGAGGTATTCTTTTTTTTTTTTTATTCTTTGCTGAGAATCTATGTGCCAGAGTCTGTGTGGGGTGTTAGGAATAGAGGATTAGAAGATATTAGGATATTAGGTGTTAGGAACAGAGGATTAGAGGAATAGAGGATAATCTCCACTACTTCCATTTTAGTCGAAAAGATAGAGAACAAAAATCCTAACTATAATTGACAAGGCAAGAAACAACAAATGTTGGAGAAGTTGTGGAAAAAGGGGAACCGTCTTACACTGTTGGTGGGAATGTAAATTGGTGCAGCCACTCTGGAAAACTGTGTGGAGTTTCCTCAAAAAGTTAAAAATAGAGCTACCATATGACCCAGCAATTGCACTACTGGGTGTTTACCCCAAAGATACAGATGTAGTGAAAAGAAGGGCCATATACACCCCAATATTCATAGCAGCAATGTCCACAATAGCCAAACTGTGGAAGGAGTTGAGATACCCTTCAACAAACTGATAAAGAAGATGTGGTCCATATACACAATGGAATATTACCCAGCCATCAGAAAGGATAAATACCCAAATTTTGGAACAACTTGGATGGGACTGGAGGAGATTATGCTAAGTGAAATAAGTCAGATAGAGAAAGTGAATGATCATATGGTTTCACTTACATGTGGAACGTAAGGAATAGCACAGAGAACATTAGGAGAAAGGGAAAATGAAGGAGAAGAAATCAGAGTGGGAAATGAACCATGAGAGACTAAGGACTTCAGGAATCAAACAGAGTTTTAGAAAGGAGGGGATTGGGGGAATGGGTGAGCCTGGTGACGGGTGTTAAAGGAGGGCACATATTGCATGGAGCACTGGGTGTTATATGCGAACAATGAATCATGGAACACTGCATCAAAAACTAATGATGTACTGTATGGTGACTAACATTAACACAATAAATATAAATAAATAAGAAATTGTTAAATTACAGCAGCATTTAATTCACCCTATACGTCCCCTTGATACTGCAAGCATATTATACATTACCATAATTCTTTCCCCTTACATAAAAAGAAAAACTAAATTCACTTCTCTCTCAATAAATGCATCTTGTGTTTCAGGGAATCAAGAAATTACATTGTTCAGCCCTTGTTATTCTGGAAGCCTTTACATCACTGTCAAATGCTTGAGAAGTTCTATTTTATCCCATTTCGCTTTGGAGAGGATACTTTGAAGAGCAGGTCTCCCTCCTTGCAAGGTGGTAGGACACCAAACTTTACTGAATTAAACTACCTTAATAGCTAAAAATCACCCATCAACCAACCTACACTCTTCTAACATGTAGAATCACCAAACAGCTTTAGAGAGTGCTCAATTACCAAGTGACACTTATAGTTCAGGTCACAGACACAAAATGATACTTCAATCGGTAAAGAAGAAAACTCACACAATAAAAATACGTGTATCTTCTTCTGAAGTGACAGCTTTCCAGATTACTAATAAATTTGTTATCTTATTTCCCAGCCCACGTCAGATTAGAAATAGCTAAGACGAAGGTGCAAGAGGAAGTAACCAGATGTAGACACAATTATAGCAGAGAAAGTAAAGAGCCTCAGCAATAATCATGTGAACAGGCCATGCGTGGTTGTTACGTGCTACCTTGCTAAGCCATCGATTCTCATTCTCTCAACAAGCCCATGAGGCAGCTGCTATCAGAAGGTACCTGCTATATTCCAGGAATTCTGTACAATTATTCTAATCCTTAGAAAAATCTGGTATTATTGTCACCCAATTTGCAAGTGAGAAAACTGTGGTTCAGCTCGTCTAAATGACTGTGGCAAGACTCCTTAACTAGCAAGTAACTGGGCTAGAGCCTGAACTTGGTTCAGTCAAGTGACCATACCCCCTGGTCTGAGGCAGCTGCGTTTTAGTCCATTGTCCTGCTTAATTAGAAACCATGCCCCATTTCACCCTCCAGTGTGTCCTGGTTTGAATGAGGAGTTCTATGGTCCCCTATGCCTAAAGAGCACATCTTCTCTCAGCCATACCTTCTCCATACCTAGAGGCTTGACAGTGAGGCAAAAGAAACCTGCTATAAAAAAGGGCCTCAAACATTCAAATGCATAGCAATTTTAAGTCATTGGGGGAGTGTAGAAAAATTATTCAGTTTAGTTACTCCCAGGCACAAAAATCAAAATAATACTTTCAAAATGATGCTATCACAAGCAGAATTTAAGCTGAAAGTGAACAGAAAAAATATTTAACATGTTCTAAAAAATTTTTATCCTCAATTAAGGTTTTCACTTCTCAGCCCAAAGAGAATAAACTTCAGTTATCTAGAAAATTCATTTTTTTGTCTTTAACTCTTCATCATGCCAGAAAGAGGAACCACTTTTATTACCTTCCCTCCAGGATACACCCACCAGGAAAAGAAGCAATGCTTCCAAGCTTGGTCTCAAGTATGACAGCAGTGACGAGTGCAAATACTCACTATGCACTCTAAGACCTTAGATGGGTTACCTGCCCTCCTTGCCATTAGTCTCGTGTGGAAGACAGTAACAATCCATCATCAGTGCAATACAGGGACAGCAGCATAAAATAATGCAGGCGAACACTCCAAAGGCTGAGTAGTGCTTCGTACACAAATGCTGAATAAGTTTATTTATAATGTTAGCGTTATTAAGATCATTAAGTTAACCCTAGTTCAAGTCCTTCTCCCTTTGAAAAATGAAGTTGTAAGTAGAAAAAGATGAAAATCTAGCCAAAATGATATAGTCAATACTCTTTATAAGTGATATTACTGCTGCTATTAAAATGATACTATGCGGGCGCCTGGGTGGCTCAGTGGGTTAAAGCCGCTGCCTTCGGCTCAGGTCATGATCCCAGGGTCCTGGGATCGAGGCCCACATTGGGCTCTCTGCTCGGCAGGGAGCCTGCTTCCTCCTCTCTCTCTGCCTCTCTGCCTACTTGTAATCTCTCTCTCTGTGTCAAATAAATAAATAAAATCTTTAAAAAAAAATGATACTATGCATATATGGTATCAGTAAGATATACCCCAAAATACGCTCAAAATTTAAAGCTAAAGGTGTCTGTAAAACCATGCAGTCCAACTAGGTTTTATAGAAAAGGAAAATGGAGCCAAGGAGTTGACGGCCACTTCCCCAAGACCTAAAACCCACTGAGGGCAAAGCCAGACAGGGATGTTGAGTCTGAAAAGTCCCTACTATGGACACAGCATGGGACTGTGTCATGGATAAAGCTCATCCTTCTTAGTGCAGTCATGCAACCTCAGGCAAGTTTAATTCCCGTTTTTGAAGCTTGTAATTCTCAGTTGATGAAAATAAGGATTCGTTCCTTTTTTCAGAGTATTCTGAAACTTAAAAAGTAACATGCAAAGAGCCTCGAGTCACTGCTGCACTCCCTGTGGTGGCCAGATGAAGTGATACAACTGCCAGGAGGGAATCTGAGTCCACCAAAAAGACGCACAGATCCTTCGACATTGGAATTAGACTTCGAGAAGTGCATCCTGCAGGCAAACGTATGCCTAACGACATTCACTGCAGTTTTACCTGTGATAACAAAATTAAATCTCTATATCAAGAGGGAAGTGCTAAAAAAAAGGTTTTCTAATGACAAACCTTTGAATCATACATGTACTAAAATCTTGAGCCAGTTTTTGTCAAAATAAGAAACTATAAATACAACTTAGCATATATACATTGAGTTCTTATGAAGCCTCTTACAAGGCCAGGGGTATCTGGGGCGGGGAGAGGGAAATCAAGATAATTTTCAGCTTTTATTACATACGCCCCTCTCTTTTAAAATGTTTATCACAGTAATGCATTCCTTTAAGAGAAAACTTAGATTCTCTAGCACATAGCTGATGCTGAATGTTTCTTTCTGTCCATAGACTTCTAAGTTTTAGAAAATTTGTTATTAGATTGCCTTTCCTATTGTTGTCATTGTAACTTCAGACAGTTTTAGAAAACAAGTATTATTTCAGGGACCACTCTGCCCCGTTAGAGAGCTTTTCCACAATGCTTCAGAACTGGCTATTCATTTATGACCGTGCTAAAGGCCTACATCCCACAACCTGAGCTAGGAGCTGAACAAAGGTTAATAAAAACACATAAAGGAAAGGCAGGGGCTGTCTCCCTCATCTCTGTTTGCTGTGTCATTTGTCTCCCTGTTAAATTGCAATAAAGACAATAAAAGGAAATCGGCTGTGAAAAATGAAAGAGCCCTCTATTCATAAAACGGTTCAAATGAGAAAAGCCTTTTAATGGGAAAAGGACCACTACCATGCAAAGCAGTGAGTGGGAGAGCGATGCATAAAACCCTTAAGACAATTCATTAACCACAAATTATTGTAGGCAACTCAATTCCTTTCCCCCAAATCATGTTTATGTTCTAACCATCAGAGTGATGGATGCCTTCATGCAACTTCTAGGCCTGAGGTCTACACAGGAAAGAGTAGGCAATGGCAGTATGTTTAATTATAGGATCTCCCCTACTGATAGGAAAGAAAGGTGGCCCCATAATGGGCATGGAGATAATGTGGTGTCGATGGTACACCAACTGGCTCACAATTAGATCGGACTATTCACTCCATTTAAACCAACTGACCCTCCTGAGTGAATGCATCAAAGATCCTACAAAAGCTAACCACCTTGCCCAAAACGAGGGTAGTAATATGTGCCTAACCTAGCTCTCAAAGCTGTTAAGATGCTTAGATGATAAAATATCAAGGCTCCAAATTGCTCTCTTCAAATTATGCCAGCCACCCAGACCCCACATCCAGCACACATTAGAAGAGGCCTGTTCGCAGCACCAACTGTGGACTCTTCCCTTTACCACCTCTACCTTCCACCTCCTTCTTTACTCGTGAATTTCCAGGATTTCAAATTAAGTAGTATGTTGAACACCTAAAGTGAGAAGCACAAAGACAGCCTTATATTTTTATCCCTTTGCCCTAAAGTACCAGCCCCAGATAAAAACTTTAGCAGACTTTTCTGTCCAAATTGATTCACAGCAAATCTGCTCTTAGCCTCTGTGGGACTACCCCTGAAAGGCATCCCAGTGGTCTTCTTGGAATTGGATGTATTTCAGTTAACATACTGATAGATTCAGCCTCATCTTCTCACCCTGCCTTCCCTCCGTTCGCAAACCACACTTCGCAAGGTGAATGAGAACATACTTTCAGAAACAGGACACTACTACTTGGCAAGGGTTTCAACTGGCAAGGCTATGTTTGATTCGACTGAGGCATGAGAGAGGGTTAGTTGATTGGGAAAGATTTTGCCATAAAGCATCAAAGCCAAAAGGTAGACACAATTGGGCTCTAGAAGACCATCTCTATTCTACCACTAACTAGACTTCTAAGAAGAGGTTCTCAGAGACATCAATTCTCTACAGCTACAGATTTTACTGAGTGAATTGGACAAAAATAAATGTTCTCCTACTGAGTTTCTTCTTCAAGGCCACATTGGCCCCCATCCACACATCCATACCCCGGGGCTGTCATCCCTGAGCCAGATCAGCTCTCACTAAGTCATCTTTCTCTTTCAACTCTCCTTCTGCAGTTTTGCTGTTGACTATCAAACCGACATCAAGAAGATCTCAACTGAAAGTTGAGATGCCACTGAGATGCTAGGTCAAAATAAAACCTAACAGCACTGCCTTAGGCACATCTGCTTTAGAGATTCAGAGAGTGGTTGATTGGTTATGACTAAATGCTTGACCTACCATGAGTATCAGTGGCCTACTTGTAAAATAACTAGGAATTTTATCTTCTCTAAGATTGCTTCCACATCTAAAATTCCATCACTCTGTAGGACACAGATTTTTAAAATCTATCTTGCAGTTTTGTAACTGAAGTGCTTGTTCACCCACAGGAAAATACATGATGCTCTGCCCCCACCGCAAGTTTGATGGCTATTTCTTCATGAGAATCGAGGGTCAGGTACCATAAATTTGCAAGTACACTGAAGCCATCTAAGGGACTCCACAACAACAGTACATGCATGCCCTTTTCCTCCTACAGGCAATATGCCATTTTTTTCATTTTTGAAGGTCTTAATTTAAGATTGTCACTAGAATGCAAGCTCCATGAAGCCAAGGGTTTTCCCCTCTATTTCCTTTTTAAACAAACCACTGAGGTATAATTTAAAATTCAATTTAAGGGGCACCTGGGTGGTCAGTCAGTTAAGCACCTGACTCATGATTTTGACTCAGGTCATCATCTCATGGGTTGTGAGGTGGAGCCCCACATCAGGCTCCAGGTTCAGTGGGGAGTCTCCTTGAAGTTCTCTCTCCCTCCCCCCAACCCTCCCCCACTCGCACTCTCTAAAATAAATCCTTAAAGAAACTCAGTTGAAAGTGTACAGTAATTTCTAATCTAGTCAGCGTTATGACCAGTCACAAGATCGTTGCTTGGGGTGATAAATTCTGGTTTAGAGAGCAATGTTTGTTGTATAACACTGAATGTATTGAATTGTACTGAACTGTACACTTTGAGATAGTTACAATGGCGAATTTTATGTTATTTGTATTTTAACACAAAAAAAATTCACAAAAGCTCACTAAAGCACTTTAAACATTATTTGTGTTTCCATTTTGCAGTTTAAGCATCATGCTTATGGTCCCATAAACTTTGGAACAGAAAACAATAGTGTCAACACACTTGAAATCACTTGGACATTGGTTCTTTCCAGGCAATGGAATCACCTCATTTCCCCCACTTTTTCTTATTTATCTCTATTTTTTAATAAGCATGTATAACTTTTTGACAGAAGACCATTATAGTATTTTTAAAAAATATCTTGACAATGTATCTGGTTACATCTTTTGTACAAAGGACCTTGAACTTTAAGTTTGAGGAGAATATTAACAATTTGGGACTACTGCCTTGGGTATATTTTCTTATGACATTCCAGAGCCTGTTTCTGTTTATGGCTTTTTCATGAAACATAACATTTTGAATTCATCCTGTATTTCCTATACCAAGTATACCGCTGGGTTTCTAAAAATTCCACTTAGAGGTGTATTCCAGAAATACATCTTTACACACAACTATATATACATCTAATTTTAGGCATAGTAAGTTACAACAGCCCCATTTTCTAACTTTTAATGAATTACTGGATCTAGTCATGGACCATTAACAGCTACTAAAAGAGGAAACCAGACAGCAAGTGCCAATAAGTTGAAAAAAATCATTTATCAAGTAGCACTGCCTTAAAAAAAATATCTGTCTAAATCTGATCACTAAATCCTCAATTTGCAGAAGATACAGAGACCAGAGGAACATATTAAATATGCCAGAGGAATATGTTAAATGTAACAATGGGAGATGCAATCATCCAAATCCAGACTGAAACTCTGTAGAACAAACGGCCTTGTTCATCGACAAGGCAAAGTTCTAAAATTTCAGACCCAATTCATACACTTTATTTAAAACTTATGATACATAGGGGAATTTAAAGTTTGAATAAGGACTACTTACTTGATGATGTTAAGTTATTGAAAGGGGATCCAAAATGGCAGCAAAATAGGAAGATCCTGAACCCAATCCTCCCACTGGACACACCAGATCCATAGTTACAAGAGGATCATTTTCTTCTGAGTAAGATCTGAAACTAGATACATGACTCTCTACAACTAAGGATAAAAGGACCACATCAAGACAGAGGCAGAAACAGTTTCACAAAAAAAAACCCACCCTTAGCACAGCAACCCACAACAGGAAGGAATCTCGCCAGAAAGACTTCTCCCAAAGGAGTGAAGGATTGGTGCCCACCACACTGAGCATTCTAGCCCCTGGGACCTGTATCAGAGAGGTGAGTCCCCAGAAAATCAGGCTTGGAAAACCAGTGGGGCAGAGGTCCAGGGATCCCAACGTGGGACAGGAACCATTTCTCTCTTGGAGGGTTCATGTGTGGGCTCACACACCGGGAGGCAAGGAGGGGGTGGTAAAAACAGCAGTTTGAAAAGCACTTCTACTATATGTGAGTGAGTCTCATTTGGTGATCTGGGGGCATGGGCTGGAGGGGTAGGGGACAGCTGAAATGCTCCCTGGAGAAGGAGGTGCTTCCAGACAGAGCTGTTGCATTCTCCACAGTCTGCGAGCACAGGCAGGGGAGCTCAGATGCATCTCCCGCTCCCTTGCTGTGGTAGGCTGGGGCAATCAGCCCCCCACACCTGCTGAGGCAGGAGAGCACAAAGTCACTATATGCCCCCACTCCCCGTCTAGAACTGGTGAGGGCAAGTGGTCCTGGCCTTCTCCCACCTCCAGTCTAAGCCAGGGCTCCTGTACAGAAAAGTCCCTCTGTCACTGCACTGCTGAAGCCCAGGGGGGTGAGGGTAGTCACTTGCCTCCATGCCTTTCCAAAGAGATTAAGAGTGTTATACACCCTGCACTCTCCAACTGCCCAGCTAAAGTCAGCAAACACACACAATCCATACAGGGACACCCCTTCCTTTCCTGGTCCTGGCTGCCAGACAGCTGGTGTGCCAGAGTTCCACAGGACTGTAAAAATCATAAACATAGCACCTGGCAAGCCAAAACCCCAGGGCCCGGCACGGACAGTAGATTAAAACACAATCCCAGTTTCCCTGTGAAAAAGGCCTATTTAATTGGCCCAGGGCTTCTACCTGAGGGACAGGATTCAGATTTCCCACGTATCTAGACACCAATGAGTTACTCCCAAGGAATTTAAGCAAGGAGATACCGTCCTTGTACATACCCTTGGCTTCACCTACAGCTTGAGGACACTTCCCAGAAAAAGGTTTCTGGAGGCCCACTTTTTGCCAGTCATCCAGGGAACACCTCCAAATCTCCTGGTCTGGAGGCCCGTAGGGATTACTAACATAGCCTGCCCCACAAGACAGTATTTACATATTTTAAAAGCTGCTGCTTAAGGATCTGGTTTACCATCCCTCTGAAACCAGGTGCTACAAGAGATTTCTCCCCTTGGATGAAGGACAGGTTGTGGCATATCCTCACAACTGGGGGCATATCAAGAATAAGTCAGGCAGTTTAGACAATCACAAAGGTTCAAGAGACAACCAAGAGCTAGGGCAAGGTTGAACAAGAAGGATCATCTCCTATCAAGGCACTCCAAGACAGAAGTTCTACCTAATACATAGAAACACAGAGTTAACCAAAATGAGGAAACAAATATATCCATAACAAAAAAAATAAGACAACATTTAAAAGACATATGTGATAGGGAGAGAAGTAATCAACATGATAAAGAATTCAAAGTAGTGGTCACAAAGATGCTCACTGAACTAAGGAGAAGAATGAATGAACACAGTGAGAACTTAAAGCAATGGGAAACATAACTAAGCACCAAACAAGTCAGATCTGAAGAATACGTTAAAGTGAAAAATATACTAGAGGGATTCAACAGACTGGATAAAGAAGAATGGCTCAGCTCCATAAGCTAGAAGATAAAGCAATGGAACTCAGAGCAACAAAAAGAAAGTTTTATAAAAATAATGTTTAAGAGGTCCCCTAAGTAAAATAACATTTGTGTTACAGGGGTCCCAGAAGGAGAAGCAAGAAATAAAGGAGAGAACTTACTTGAAGAAACAGTGACTGAAAAGTTTTAACCTGGTGAAGGCAACATACATCCAGGTCCAAAAAGCCCAGAGAGTTCCAAATAAGGTAAATCCAAGGAGAGCCACATCAAGACACATTATAATTAAAATGTCAGAAGTTAAAGACAATCTTAGAAGTAGTGAGAGAAAAACAACTTGTTACATGCAAGAGAAATCCCATAAGGCTATCAAATTTCTTGGCAGCAACTTTACAGATCAGAAGGGTGTGGCAGGCCATATTCAAAGTGCTGAAAGGAAAAATTTTCCAACCAAGAATATTCTACTCAGCAAGTTTATCTGTCAGATTTGAGATCAAGAGTTTCTCAGACAAGGAAAAAAAAAAAAAGTCCATCAATACTAAGCCTGCCTTACCAAAAAAATATTAAAACTACTTCATTAAGCTGAAAAGAAATAGGACTAGTAACATAAAAAGTACCAATCTCACTGGAAAGGTAAATATATAGTAAAGATAGTGGATTAATAACCTAGGAAGCTCCTAAGGTTAAAGAAAAAATCTGTAAAATTAAGTACTACCTCAAGGGATAGATAAAAATGTAAAAAGTTGAAATAAGTCAATCAGAGAAAGACAATTATCATATGATCTCTCTGATATGAGGAATTTGAGGGGTAGGATGGGGATCGTGTGGGGTAGGGAGGGAAATAATGAAACAAGATGGGATCGGGAAGGAGACAAACCTTAAGAGACTCATAATCTCAAGAAACAAACTAAGGGTTGCTGGGGGGTGGGAGGTTAGGGTGGATGAGTTATGGACACTGGGGAGGGTTTGAGCTATGGTGAGTGCTGTGAAATGTGTAAGCCTGATGATTCACAGACCTGTACCCCTGGGGCAAATGATAAAAAAATTTTAATGTAAAAAGTGACAACAAAAAGGGAATAAAAACATATGGCTTAGAATGTAGTCAAAATTAAGTTGCTAACAACTTAAAAAAGACTCTAATATACATAGAATGATATATATGAACTTCAGGGCAAACAAAAACCTCAGAAAATGCATTAAAAAAACACAGGATTTAAACATAACACTCAAGAAAAGTTATCAAAGCATACAAAGAGAAAAAGAAATGGAGAACTATAAAGACACCCAGAAAACAATCATCAAAATGCCAATAATTACATACCTTTCAATAAATCACTTTAAACGTAAAAGGACTAAATTCTTCAATCAAAAGACAATACCTGAATGGATTAAAACACACACACAGGACCCATCTATATGCCACCTACAAGGGAATCACTTAAGAACACAGGACGCACAGACTGAAAATAAAGGAATTGGAAAAACAGCCTATAAAATGGAAACCAAAAGAAAGCTGGGGTATTTATATTCATCACACAATATAGAATTTAAAACAAATATAATAATAGACAAAGAGGGTCACCACATAGTGAAAGAGGGTCGATCCAGTAAGAAGATGGAACATATATAGACAAACATGTACCCAACACAGGAGTATCAAAATATATAAAGTATTCCTAGACCTAATGGGAGAAAAAGCAATGCAAGATTATTAGGGGAGTTCAACACCCCACTTACAAAATAAATACATCATCCAGACAGAAAATCAATAGGGAAACATCTGCCTTAAATGACACATTAGACCAGATGGAATTAATGGATATATGCAAAACATTTCATCCAAAAGCAGCATACGAATTCAAGTATACGTAGAATATTCTCCAGGACAGATCCACATTAGGCCATCAAGAAATTAATTCAAGAAGACTGAAACCACATCAAGCATCTTTCTGGATGTATAGAACTACAAATATAAGAAAATTGGAAAAGCGACAAATGTGGAGATTAATCAGCACGTTACTGAACAACTGAATCAATCCAATCTTGGATCACAGAAGAAACGAAAGGGAAAAAATATAGAGAGAAAGATGAAGGCAGGAAAAACATACCAAACTCTATGGGATACACAAAAACAGTTATAATAGAGAACTTCATAGCAATATAGGCCTACAAAAGAATCAGGAGAAATATTTTATTTTATACCAAAAGGAAGTAGAAAGAATGGATGAGGCCCTAAGTTAGTAAGGAAAAAAATAATGAAGATCAGAAGTAATGAAATATATACTAAAAAGATAAAATATCCATGAAACTGACCTGTTTCTTTTAAGACACACCAAACTGAGCAAGCTTTAGCTAGACTCCCCAAGACAGAAAAAGGCTCAGATAAGTTAAAACTGATACCACAGAAATACAAAAAAATCATAAACTATGAATAATTATACCCCAAATTGAGCAATCTACAAAAACAAACTGATAGATCCCTAGAAATTTATAACCTTCCAGGACTGAATGAAATTAAGAATGCAAAGAGTGATTACTAATTACTAGTCAAAAACTTCCCAAGAAACTGAAGTCCAGAATCAGATGGCTTCACAGGTGAATTCTATCAAACCTTCAGAGCAGCATTAATACCTACCTTTTCAATCTTCCAAAACAATTAAGTGGAAACAAGGCTTACGAACTCATTTCATGAGGACAGCATTACCCAAATACCAAAACCAGACATGCACACACCACACTGCCCCACCCCCAACCAAAGTGACAGGCTAACATCCCTGATGAACTGAGAAACAAAATTCCTCAACAAATTCAACAATACATTAAACAAATCATACACCATGATCAAATGAAATTTATTTCAAGGATGCAAGCATGCCTCATTACCTGCAAGTCAACATGACACACCACGTTAACAAAATAAAAAGAAAAAACCTTATAATCAACTCAACACATTCAGAAGGGGTTCCTGGATGACTGAGTCAGTTAAGTGTCTAACTTCAGTTCAGGTCATGATCTCATGGTCCTGGGATAGAGACCTACGTGGCATCTGGCTTCCCGCTCAGTGGGGAGTCTGCTTCTCCCTCTGTCTCTCCCCCACTCATGCTCAGTCTTGCTCTCTGTCAAATAATAAAAATCCCCCCCAAAAAGATGGAGTTTTAACAAAATTCAATGCCCATGTATAATAAAAGACATCAAAATGGCCATAGAGAGAATATACCACAACAAAATAAAGGCCATATATAACAAACCCACAGCTAACATCATACTCCATGGTGAAATACTGAGAACTTTTCCTCTAAGATCAAGACAAGAATTCCCACTCTCGCCACTTTTATTCAACTTAGTATTGCAAGTCCTAGCCACATCCATTAGGTAAGAAATAAAAGGAATGCCAAGTATAACTCACAATTTACAAGTGACACCATACATATAGCAAACCCTAAAAACTCCCCCCCAAAGCTGTTAAAATAGATTCAGAAAAGTTGTAGGATACCAGATCAACATACAAGAATCTGTTGTGTTTCTACACACTGGTAAACTATCAGAAAGAGACATCAAGAAACCTGTTTACAATTGCATCGAAAGGGATACACCTAGGAATAAATTTAATCAAAGAGCGGAAACACAAAGCTTTCAGATCCTGATCAAAGCAACTGAAAACAAATGAAAGATATTCCATATTCATGGATCAGAAAGATTAATATTGTTAAAAGGCTCATAGTACCCCAAAATAATCTACAGGTTCAAAGCAATTCCTATCAAAATTCCAATAAAAATTTTCGCAGAACAGTTCTATAGCCTGTATGAAACCACAGAAGACCCTCAATACCCAAAACAATCTTGAGGGGAAAAAAAGAAGGCCAAGGTTTCACATTTCCATATTTCAAATGATACTATAAAGCTATAGTAATCAACAGTATGGTACTGGCCTAAAAACAGACATGTAGGTCTAAAATGGTCTCTATCTCAAAGCCATAGAATGCATATGTGGTCAATTCACTTATGACAAAGAAGCCAAGAATGTACATGGGCAAAAGAGAGTCTCTCCAATAAATGCTGGGAAAACAGGATGGCTAGACGTGAAAGAATGAAACTGGCCCTCTTGTACCATACACAAAAATTAACTCAAAATGCATTAAAATCTTGAAGACAAACCTGAAACTATAAAATCCCTATGAGAAAACACAGATGGTAAACTCTTTGACATCAGTCTTAGCTATCTATGTATTTTTGGATCTGACTGGGATCCAGAGGCAAGAATAAAATATTGGGACTGCATCACACTAAAAAGCTCTATACAACAAAGGAAATCACTGACAAAATGAAAGGCAACCTATCAGATGGGAGAAGATATTTGTGAATCATATCCAGGAGAGGGCTAATATCCAACATACAGAAAGAACTTAAACAACTCAACAGCAAACAAACAAACAAAAAAAATCCAATTTAAATAAAAGGCAGAGGACCCGAATGGACTTCCCATCCCCTCCCCCCCAAAAAAACCTCCAGGTAGCTAATAGACACAGGAAAAGATGTTTGACACCATTAATTAGGGAAATGCAAATCAAAACCACCTATTACCTTACACTGTCAGAAAGACTATTATCAAAAAGACAAGTAGTAGCTGGTGGCAAGGACATGGAGAAAAAGGGACCCTTGTGCACTGTTGGTGGGAATGGAAACTGATAGAGCCACTATGGAAAATAGTACAGAGGTTCTTCAAAAAATAAAAGAACTGTCATATGAACCAGCAATCCCACTACTAGGTATCTACGCAAAGAGAGGAAAACTATTTCACAAAGATATGTACCTATGTTCACTGCAGTAGTATTTACAATAGCAAAAATATGGGGGGAGAAAACCTAAGTGCCCACCAATGAAAGAATGAAGATGTGTATATATACACAATGGAATTCCACTCAGACAAAGAAATCTTGTCATTTGCAAGAACATGAATGGACCTTAAGGGTAGTATGCTATGTGAAGTCAGACCAAGGAAGAAATACATGTTCTCTTCATGTGGAATCTAAAAACCAAACCAAACAAATCCCAGACTCAGATCCAGAGAACAGACTGGTAATTGCTGGGGGGTGGGGTAGTGCAAAATGGGTGAAGGGAATTAGTAAGTACAAACTTCCAGTTATAAGTCATAGGAATGTAATACACTGAATGAGGAAGACAGTCAATGTTGTATTAACTTTGTAAGGTGACAGATGGTACCTAGACTTACTGTGGTAACCATTTTGCAATGTACACAAATGAATCACTATGCTGCACACCTGAAACTATTGTAGGACAGTTATACTTTTTTTTAACCTGTGACAATACTTTTAAAAAAATAAGCACAGCTGCATTATCTTTTACCAATACTGAAAAATGTTTACACAATTTGTATCTGGTATTTGCCTGAAACAAACTGAATGAAGGCAAGAGGATGGAGGTCTCAATTAAGCAACAGTTCGGAATTTCTGAAGGTACATGGTGAGTACGTGGGAGTTTATTTTACTATCTCCACTCCTTTAAAGTTTAGGAAAAATTCAAATAAAAATTTTCCGAAAAAAAAAATTGAGGGTGGGGAGGGTCACCTGTAGGTTGTTTTTATTCTTTTGAGTTTGGAGAACAAGGTATAATTCACTCGAGTAAAATTCTGTAGCTATGTTCCCCCACTTACCACTGTCACGTATAGAAACCAAGAGTCCTTCATGACCTGCCTTCCTGGAATTGCAGAGATGGGATATATCCAGAACACTCTAAATGGTCTACATCCCAATGCTATGTGGCTCGCATAAATGGAAAGCTATCAAGTGGCACAAAATACCCAATTTTACAAACTACTTTTGAAAATCTTTAATATTCAGTATTTTTAAAGTACATTAGTACATCTGACATAAAGCTGGAATGTAAACTGCATCAGGTTTTAAGAATTATGGTGTCATAAAAGTGTGCAGCAAAACTGGACAGTGGAATAGCTCTCTGAATCTCATTGAAATGTGCTCTGTTATCAATCATGGATATAAAACAGCATGTTTAAGAATCTGGCAAGGTAGAAAACACAGACTCCGCCCCCCCCCAGGATAAGCAAATATATCCTGACTCATGTACCAAATACACAAATATACAGCAGAAAAAAAAATTAAATATCAGCCTCAGGATTTTACTATAAAAACATATACTATAGTGCAAAAAACTCTTTTAAGTAACCATATTTTAACCCTGTTGGTATTATTCTGAGACAGGTACATTTATATTGTGAGATAAAGGAATTATGTTAGTGTTATTAAGAACCATACTTCTGGCATAAGAGAGGGGACATACAGATGTTAAAATCAAAGAGTCCATTTTTTTTAAAACCCCATCATCCTACATTTGAATTGGAAGTGTGAACTTGATATACTATATACATATAAAAACAGGAACTAGACCAATAGCAGTGAGTGCTCCCAGCAACAAGATGGTCTGTAACTTCCTACTAAAAAGATTCTAGGAAAGGAGCCTTACAGCTTTAGAGAAGTGTATCATTTTATTAAGATTTTATTTGACAAGGAGAGCAGGAGAGCATAAGCAGAGGGGCTGCAGAGGGAGCAGCACCCCGCTCCCCCACCAAGCAGGGAGCCTGATGCATCAGGATTCCAGGGTCCTGGGGTCATAACCTGAGCTGAAGGCAGTCGCTTACCCAACTGAGCCACCCAGGCACCACTTGGAGAAGTGTATCTTTAAAGGTCAACAATTCCTCTCCCGACCCCCACCAAAAAGGATAAAATTGTTTAACAACTATTCTGGGACTCTGAAAAAAATTAGCCAAATGCAAACAAGTGGAAATTTATAGAAAACTGCCGGTCCTTCAACTAAAAACAGTATGTAGCCTCCTTGTCTGGAGCTAAAACCGACCGACTGCCTTCAGTTTGGTCAATGATAATGGCAGTGTTGGCAGCACAGAGCTGGCCAAGATACCAGTAGCTCTCTACCAGAAAGAGGGAGCATAATTCCAGACACAGGACAAAAATTTGACCACAGATGGCACTGTGAGGATATAAATGGATAACTGACAGCTCTACTTGCCTAAGGATTTGGTCCTGGTTTGACCAAGAAATGAACCAGCCAGAAACTGAGTGGAAAGATCTTGGAAGTAATAGCCACAGGCGAGAGAGAAATTTCCCACACATCCATGACTGGCACTGTATGCACACGGGGCAGACATATCCAAGAGAGCAGAGTTGAGAGTAGAAGCCACCTCTTTTCAGATTAGTATTTGCATTTCCTTTGGGTAAATACCCAGTAGTGGAATTACTGGATCATACAGTAATTCTATTTTTAATTTCTTTTTGAGGTGGAATTTATAAAACAAAAATTAAAGAAAAAAAGAAAAAACAGACTCTCAAATGTAGAGAATAAACTGGTGGTTGCCAGAGGGGAGATGGGGAGGAGGATGGGAGAAATAAAGGGGATTAAGAGTACACTCATCCTGATAAAGAAACATCCAGAACTGTTGAATCATTACACTATACCTGAAACTAACAGAACACCATGTTATTTATACCTGAATAGAGTAATTACTGATAAGCTACAAGAAAAAAAAAAGTAAAGCTAAAGACTAGAGAACTGGCACAACACTGAATGTGCTCCCCATTCCACACAAAGATGAGCAGAGGGAGAAGACTTGCTGGCTTAACACAATTGAGCACAACCTATTCCACATCCACTGGCTGACCATTTAGCCATACAGATGCTGGGTGACTCCTAGGGAGCCAGGAAAAATAAGACATCTGAGCAGAGACATCAACTATACACTGAAGGGGTGGTAAATTCTACAGCTTAACTCCAGGTAAGTTACAGAAAACAAGACAAAAAAGAAAAAGTAAAATTAGAATATAAAATTTCTGTAATATAGGATCTGACCTTTCTAGTTTAATAAAACATTACAGGATAGGCAAACAAAAACAAAAACAAAACAGTCAAGTGTGACCCATACATTTACGGAAAAAAATAAACCACTCCATGGGAAGGAGTAAAACTAAATCTAGAATTTAGCAGCCCCAAATTTCAATGCAGCCACTCTAATGTCCAAAGACTTAAAGGAAGTCATATTCAAAGTACTGAAGGAAAATTTGATGACAAGACTCAAATAGGGGATCTAACTAAAGAGAAAGTTCAAAAAAGATCCAAATGGAAATTTAAATTAAAAATATAGTACAAAAATGAAAAATTCACCAGATGGCCTCCAGAGAAAGAAATTAACCTGTCTAAATAAAAACATTAAAGAAAAATTGAGACTCATTTATCAAAAAACCATGAAATGTCAACAAACATGTAATGTGATTTCCAGAAGAACTGGCAAAAAAAAAAAAAACTTTATGTGATATGAACTTCTGGTTTCAGCTCCTACAAAAAAGATCATAGAAATCATTATTCCCATCCTTATAGCAAAGGGGATTAAAAAAAGAAAAAGAAAAAGAAAGCTTTGAAAAAAATGAAAATCACTTTTTCTAGACTCAGAACTGTTTTCACAGGGCAAATAACCACCCTGAATCTGGGGAGAAAGTTGAATCTAGAGACTTAGAGAAATATCTGTTGACCTGAGCAGAAGCCTCTGGAGCAATTAACTGGATGGAATACTTAAATGGTAATTTTGATAAATTTCCAGAACCTAGAGACTAGCTTGAGAGTGGCAAACTCCTGAGGGATGCATCAGTAGAGAACTTCATACCTTATCAGGAACCCAACCATGCTTTTAGAGTGAGGAACTAACAAAGACCTCGTGTGGCCCTGGCAGAAGAAGGGTAAAAGTAACCTACTGAGAAATGTGCCCAGAGCAGTCTCCACAACAAAGGTGTACTCTACAGAGAAAGACTATCTGGGAAGCTTATCCCACCTGGGAGAAAGTCATTTCCACAACTCCAGCCCCATCTGGACCTTCCCAACTCAAGAAAAAAATAAAATCCCAGCAAGCTCTTTGGTAGTACTGACAAAAGGATTCTCAAGTATATTTTCTGAAAGGGAAAAGGTCTAGAATCACCAACACAGCACTGAAGGTGGTGGTCAGAATTAAGGAACAGTACTCAATTTCAAGGATCACTACCCAGCTACAATAATCAAGACAGCATGGTATTGGCAAAAGGATACATTTATCATTAGGATAGATAGCTCAGAGGTAGACCCACCCAAATACAATCCATTGGTCTTTGACAAAAGACCAAAGGCAATCCAACACAAAAAAGATAGTTCTTTCAACAAACAGTGCTGAAACAAGTGGGCATCCACATATGAAAGAAAATTTATACAGACCTCTTATCTCACAAAAATAGAAAAAAGACCACTGATGTCAATGTAAAATATCAGACAATAGAAATAGATGAAAACATAGGAGAATATCTAGATGACCTTGGTCTGGCAATGAGTTTTCAAATATAGCACCAATAGCATGATCCATGAAAAAAAAATAAATTGGACTTTATTAAATTCTCTCGGGAAACCTGGCTGGCTCAATGGGTAGAACATGCGACTCTTGATCTTGGGGTTTGGAGTTCAAGCCCTATATTGGATGTAGAGATTACTTAAAATCTTTTTTAAAATTCTCTCATAGACACTTAAAATGAAAACACAAAACAGTGGGGACAAATATTTGTAAGACACACATTTGATTACTTGTATCCAAAACATGAAGAACTCTTAAAACTCAGCCAACAAAAAATAAAATCCACCTACCTTACTGAAGATACAGATAACAAAAATATGGAAAATATGATAGACATTTATCATTAAGGAATTACAAATTAAAACAATGAGATACACCTACACACAGATTAGCCAAAATCCAAAAATCCAGCAATACCAATTGCTGTCAAGGGTGCAGAGTAACGGGAACTCATTTATTTGCTGGTTGGAATGCAAAACTGGTAGAGCCACTGTGGAAGACAGTTTGGCGGTTTCTTACTAAACCGAATATTGGCTTAGCATCGATCCAGCAACCTCATGTGTGTGTATTTACTCAAATGATTCAGGGTAAAGATGGCCATACAAAACCCTGCACACGAATATTTATAGAAGCTTTATCCATTATCAAGAACCAGAAGCAACCAAATTTCCCAGAATAGGTTAAGTGATCAAATTCAGTGATAAATGAGCTATCAAACCCTGAAAATGAATGGATGAATACTCACAGCAAACTGTTAAGTGAAATAATTTGAGAAGAATATGTAAAGACTACATAGTCCAATTTCAGTTATTTGACATTGTAGAAAAGGCTAGAATATAAGAACAGTGAGAAGATCCGTGGCTGCGATAAGTTCAGGGAGAGGAGCAGGGGGCTGAGTAGGTGAAACAGACCTTTCAGAATGATGAAATTAATCTGTAGGATACACCAGTAGTAGATACATGACATTATGCATTTGTCAAAAACCCATCAAACTCCATAGCACAAAGAGTACACCTTCATGTATGCAAATTTTTCAAAGTCATTGAAGATGTTAGGGGAATCCCAGTATGGAATATAGACTGTTGCAACAATCTGTGTAACAAACATACAATAAAACCTCACTGACTGGGGTCTGGAAAAGCATGCTGCTCTAGACCATTCTGGCAGTAAGTCAAGTCTGTAAAACTAATGGGAAAAGATTATACAGAAGCACTGCACTTTAATTGATAAAAGTGTTTCCCATGGGAGTAGGAGTTAATTCCAGTAATAGAGTGTGTGTGTGTGTGCATGCGTGTGCACGCACACACACATATACTGGATCTGAACAATTAAGCAAAATGGATAATGGGAGCCAGGTCCCCTACAATTGCAGTCAAAGTTCACAAATAAGCATGTGGAAGAGGCACATACCACCCATATAGCAATGGACTGGAGTCAGAGACATCAGCATGAACTCATGTTTAGCTTAACATACAGATAATTACATAGGGAATTACTCCTAGATATGTGCATATATGTGAACTAGTAAAAACGCATGTATTTCCTTGCTTCATTAGCTGAGAGGACCTACAAGCAATGATACTCCAGGTAAAAAGTAAAACCAGTAATTAAATCTTAGTTCCTAATACCATTCTTAAGCACACACATACACGCAGGTCTCCTTGGAGAAATGGCTGATTCTAAGACTGGGGAAGGAAATATTCAAGGTGAGCCTGAAGCACATAGTAGTGTGTAAAGTAGGAAAATGTAAAACAAATAGCAACAAAACACAATGAGGAGGTATGTCAAAAGGACATAGGAATCAAAAGAAAGAATTCCCAATGGCAAAAACTGGGACTACTAGAGAATGAAAATAAGCAAGTATTTGCACTCTCTACAGTCCTGAAAGGGGACTATGGCTCCTTACTCATATAACCATACACTGGAGAAAGAATAACCAGGTATTTCCAAGGCAGCTATCTACATAGAATATGAGGTGACGCTGAGAAGCAGGGACCCTAAGAGTCCTTATAATCTCCTGTTAGAGTCAGTATATGGGGCTCAGGTAGTAAAAGAAAACTGACCCAGATCCCTCTCAGTGTATCCAATATGCCTCTGAGCACATCTGGTAATAAGTTCTCAGTTCCAAAATATTTAATTAGAAGAGACATGCATAACAGTTCAGAAACTTCCTATTGACTCCTGGGGCTGTAAAGCAACAGCTAGTACAGCAGAAAACATCAACTGGAAGTACCTGAAACTTCTCCCTTTAGTCAAGATACCAATCAACAGTATTGTATTCTGGTGGGAGATGTGATCAGTGCCACTTTCAAAGACTTCCATCAGTGACGGTGGTGCCATCTTGCCCTATTCAATTCACCAATGTGGCTCCTGCAAGAAGCCCAGTGAATCAAAGAAATGGAGAGTGGACCACTGCAAACCTAATCCAGTAGCAGTCCCAAGTACAGCTGCTATAGCAGATATGTCATCTTTAGTAGAACAGATTAACACATCCCTGGTTATAGGATAATTTTATGCCAGGAATCTCTACCAATGCAGTCTTTTAGTATCCACCAGAAAGGAAAATTAGAAGCAGTTTGTTTTCACTTGGGACAAGCCCTGTACACTTGTGGTCTTGAAGAGCCAACTTAATTCTCCTGCTTTCTGTCAAAATACAGCTCAATGGGATTTGAACCATCTGGACATTGTGCAGAACATCATACTGCCCAATATACATATTGGATGTTTATCAAACCTGGTAACAGTGGCAATTACAGATGCCTTGTTAAGATACATGCATTCCAGAAAGTTAGAGATACACCTCAAAGGTTCAGGAACCTGCCTGATCACGATTTTAGGGGTCTGGTGATCCAGAGGATTCCGGAATAGCCCCTTCAAAGTAAAGTTACTGCACCGTGCAACTCCTACTATTAGCAGTACTTGGTAAGCCTCCACGTTTTGGAAAACACATATTCCACACTTGGGAATACTGCAAAATCCCATTCATCAGGTGGCAAAGAAGACTAGAAAGTTTTAAGTGAGGCCCAGAGCAAGAGATGATGTTTATGTACTAGAGAAAGATATAGAAGACTCTACTAAAGTTCTCATGGGAAATTGAAAGCAAACTTTGAGGTTTCTGGAGCAACACCATGCCACCTTTAGCAAAGAACTACATACCATCCAAAAAGTAGCTTCTACATGCTACTTGGCACTAGTAGAAAGTGACCATGTAACTGGAGTACCGAGAGGCCCCGAGACTACAACTGCCCACCAGGCATTCCCTATGGTTAGACATCATGTCCTAAGTTTGCACAGGCCCAGCAACAAACTCATCATAAAGTGGAAACAGTTTCAGATATCAGGTTTAGGCTAGTCTAGAGCATTCCTACCTATTATCTCATGAGACAGTCTCTCTATCAGCAACTGGAGGAAGAGGAAGACGTCTAAGCTTGGTTCATAGGGAAATCAGCCTGGTTTGCGGGTACAAGCCAAAACAGACTGCTATCTAACTACAGGCCCACTCAGGTAGAACTTTGAAAGATGGTGGTAAGGAGATATACTCCCAATGGTAGTGATTCAAGTGGAACGGCTTGCTATTCACTTAGTGGAGAAAGTAAAGTGGCCCAAAATTAGGACATACATCCACTCAAATGAAGTGGTACATGACTTATCTGGTCAGAGGCCTTGAAGTTGCAATATTAGAAAACTGAGTGCAAGAATATCCAAGAGGCCAATGTTGTATTTAAAGGAGTGGGCACAAAACGTGAGAATTTTTGGATTGCAGATAAATGCCCAACAGAAATTATCAGTTGTGGAATAGGTCCAAGCAACCAAGTGGACATGTCTTCATCAGGTGTCAACCAGCTTCTTTCCTCTAGCAAGGCCTTGCCCAATGTGATCAAGACTGAATTAGCCCAAGTAACAGACATAGGGGTTATGCATGGCCCATAGTATTCATAATGTCACTAAGGCTGATACAGTCACTGTTCAATATCCAATATCTGAGCAATAGAAGCCAATGCTGAGAGCCTCCAACAAGATACCAAATCTCAAGTAGACCAGTGTCTTAGTGGTAAGTTGATTGGACACCTTCCAACTTGAAGAGAATCATGTTTTATCTTAGCTGGCTCATATTCTAGTTTGTTTACCTTTTCTATCCACAAAGCCTTAGCCAGCATGACCATCCATATTAGTTTCCTAGGGCTCTCATAGACTAGAGACTTCAAACAACAAAAATCTATTCTTTCACTGTTCTAGAGGCCAGAAAACTTAAATCCAGGTGTTGGCAATTTGGGTTCTTTCTGGATGTTCTGAGAATGAATCTCTTCCCGGCCTGTCTCCTAGCTTTAAGAGACTAGTGATAATCCTTGGCATTTCTCAGTCTGCAGATACATCACTTAAAACTGTTTTTGCATTGCCTCCTCTCAGTAGTCTTCCCTTCACTTTTCCTACAAAGACACTTGTTATTGGATTTAGGGCCTACCCTAATCCAGGATGATGATTTCTGTCTGATCATTTTAGGTTCCTTAAGCCAAGGAGCTAGTAGGCATAAAATGGAGTCACCTTGCTGACAGAGGTAATTAACCCCAAACATTACAAAAAGGTACAACTGATACTACATAATGGGGGGGGGGAGGCGGAAGAAATTTGATACTCAGTGAATTCACTGGAGCACTTTGGTAACTCCACACCCAACTATAAATTTTTTAAGATTTTATTCATTTGACAGAGAGAGCACAAGCAGGCAGAGCAGCAGGTAGAGGGAGAGAAAGAAGCAGACTCTCCACTGAGCAGAAAGCCCAACCCCGGGCTAAATCCCAGGACCCTGGGATCATGACCCATGCTGAAGGCAGCTGCTTAACTGACTGAGCCACTCAGGCACCCCCCAATTCTAACTTTAAATGGACAAATTCAGAAACCGTAGTCTGATAAGGATCTGGTAAAGGGGCTAAGACACCTGAGTAATGAGGGTCTGGGCGTCTCACCTTATTAAGCCAGCCATGGAGGCCAGAAGAAATAGCCAATTGGGAGGAGAATCTAAAATGAATAATGGGGAAGAGCAAGAAGTTACAATTCAGTTTCAAACTCAGGACTGATTTAATCCAACTATTCTCCTTGCTTTTCAAAACAAGATTACCCAGAAATTGTGACAAACCACAATTCTGGCAAAGTTGTATCTCAATAAAGTCCTCTGAATGTGAGAAGGGAACCTAACAGTACAAGGATTGTACTTCAGTGGAAGCCCTTGGTGGCTTGAGCCAAATCTCCTTCACTGAGCTGATACACACAGTCCCACCCACTGTTAGTGTTGGCTGATAATCACTCATAGCTGCCCCTTTCTCCAAATTCTCCTTGGCTAAATGTGAACAGGAGCAGTCTCATTCAAGAGGATAAGCCTTGCCCCCAAGGATGGTCAGGAACAAGGGAGGTACAAAAGGCTTGTCCCCTTGCTTTAAGTAGGGACCAGATCTACAGTGTGATTTGTGCTACAAAGCTTAAGACCAAGATATAACTAATCTTTAGCCAAGATCACTTTTCTTGCTTAGCATTTCTTCTCTTGCTATATCTTGCCTTCCTCAGAAATCTTGAGAGTATGCACCCAATAAATTACTATCAGAGAAATCACCAACTTTGGCTCTGCTTCTACAGGAGATATGTCAGGTATAAACCAAATATTTCTAAAAGACTGAAAAATGAAGCATAAATTTTAGTAGTCCCAATGTTAGTAAGGAAAATAAATGGTATTCAAAGACCATAGAGCAGAAGGATCTTCGTAAAGATTTCAGGCTTTTACTTAGGATATTAAAGAGCTATACACTCAACTTCTAACTAGCTCGATCTCTAACTGAATTAAAAGGATATGCCACTATCTTCTTTGTGAGATTAAAATTTCTATTATTTTTCATAAACAATGTCTAGCTTTCGATGACCAGGCACAGGGGGGCAGAAAAAAAGGACCGAGAGTTAAAATAGTAAGTAGAAATAGACCTACAAGTGATCCAAATTTTCAAGTTAACAATTAAAATATTATGGTCAAGAAAATAAACAAGATATGGTATTTTAGTTCATCACTTTTTTAAAGTGAAAATTCTAGAATTGAAAAACAATTGAAATTAAGGAGTTTAACAAAGTCAACCAAAAAAAATGATGAAAGGAATAAAAAATTGGATTACTGGGTAAACACAAGCATACACTCAAGAGGAGAAAAACACAAGATATATGGAATACAGATTATTATAGGATTAATATACCTATAATTCAGTGGTTAACTTCAATTTTGCCCTCCTACCACAGACAATATGTGGCAGTATCCTAAAATCTGTTTTTTGTTTTTTCCAATAACAACTTCTAGAGGTTGCTACTGGCATCTAGTGGGTAGAGACCAAAGATCCTGTTAAACGTCCTTCAGTGAACTCCCACAGATATAAATTATCTGATACAAAATGTCCACAGAGCTGCTGTTGACAAGCTAAGATAAAAAGAATCCAAGGAAAATCAGAGAATCTGACAGAAGCATTATTTAAAGGGATAAGATTTTTCCAAAACTAATATAACATAACAACTACTTAAAAGAAGCCTAAATCTCATGTCGACTAATTGCAACATATGGACTTATCTGATTCTAGACCAGACAGGCAAAAGAAAGGTCAGTCAGGGAAGTTTTAACACTGGCTAAACCATGGTTTAAAAAATCATTTTTAATACCTGCCTACCCAGTCCTGATCCATGACACCTACTGTGAAATTCAGCAACTGGTTACACTCCCAATCCAGACCTACTTTCAGTCTCACTACCAAACTATTCTGACTGCATCTTCAGTCACATGGACTAGGCATACAGTAGCACGGTCACCAAAGATACTAAAGTATTAGTACATTTGAGTGGGACACAGTATCCCACTGGCTCCTACCTCCCTAAACATTCTTTAAAATGAGGCTTTCCCACAGCAATTTCTAAGCATATGTGCTGGTGCTATGTACGTGCTAATTGTGACTGGCTAAAATTTTGTGTGAACTGTAAAACTTATACTGATATGTCCAATTGTTTATACATTAACAATACACACCCATCTTCATCCCTTATCATACCCTTTAAATACCCTTCTCATGCAGACTGGCCATCCTAATTTCCAGGAACCAAATACCCTCTCATTTGCACACAACTGCCCAGGCTCCTCATGACCAGAGTAACCCTTCTCACATTCTCCAGAAAAATACAGACTATTTCTCATTCTGAAGGAATCTTTCCCCAGCTATTTGTCCTTTTAGTGTCCATTCCATTCATCCATATTTAATCTCTTTATTTTGTAAGCCTCTTAGCTAGCACAATGCTATGCACACACGTAACTTGTTAAATACTTATTGAATAGTTGAATAAGTAAATGAATACACAAATATGTGAAAGTATTTATGTCCCTTCAAAACAGAAGGGAATTATTCAATATAAATCAATGATGTCAAATCATTGCCCCACAGAGTAAAGGACATGAGTTTGTTAAATTGATGTTCTACTTGGATGGAGGCCACTTTCCAAATGAATGTGTCCAAATTCCCATTATGAGTGCTTGTATATGGTGCCATGCTGTGTTTTCTGTGGAAAGCAATTGTTAAAAGTGCCAAAAAAGAACTCCCGTAAAACCTGATGGGACCTTCATTTTATCCAGTTTCCAGATTGTAAAGTGATTGCTTTGGGTTTCTACTATTTCCCATTCTTATTACACTCTTTGTCACCAGAATGGATTTATGTGGTGCCATATTCTGCACACATTACAATGTTTGTCGAGATAATGAATAGTCTGAAAATTTGAATTTCCAATACAGTCAGTGAATTATGAAAGTGTGTCTTAAACTATTTCCTCATTCTGCTCATTCACTCAGTAGGCTCAGCTCTCCCTCCTCTCAAAAACCTAACTGTTGCCAGGAAGAGGTCTAAGAGGTCAGTGAAGCAAAGATTAGAATATTCAAAAGGTCAGTGTGGCATGGCCACTTCCTTAATTCACACCACATATTAGACATTAAAATTCTAGGTTCTCACTCTAATGACAAATGAGAATAGAAAAATAGCATAAAATTAATCGGCAACACTTTTTAAAGTGACAAATGGTTATTAATTTCTTTGGTATTCATTACAATAACATTAATCATAAACTCTTTGAACGTAAAAGTAGTTGTGTGCAGTTCCATAGGAATTTGGTGGTAATTTAGTATTTATTAATGTCCATTTACAATGAAGTGTTACTATATTAATCCTCTTTTCTGTGACAAAACCTGTAATAAGCGAAAGACAAAGTCTGCTCCCTCTGTAGACTTTCCATGTCAATTGTGAAGCCAACTTATGTCTTTAGTTAAGACTCTAGTTTTAAGTGATCTCTTATTATGGTTAGCCCAAGTCTAAGGTTCAAAGAATGTGAGAAATTAGGATGACTCTGGATATCAAGGAGCAGAATACATTATTTTTAAATTTAGGTCAATGAGTTTTTGTATTAGCTCCAAGTTACTGTAGCAGCTCAATGACACTAAATATGGGATTCAATCTTCTTAGAGGTAGGTAGCGATTCCATACATAAGCGCTAAGCTTAATTCTGCCTTGTCTTCTTGCTGCCAGTCATTAAAATGCAAGGATAATGTCCATTCTGGTTACAAAGTGTATAATGTAAATGGAAAATAGAAATCCAAAGCAAAGACTATGGTCTAGTAATTGGTTAAAGCTAAAAATCCCTTCAGATTTCATAGTCATTATTTATTCCCGAATCCAACTCCACTTAAACAAAAAAAACACACTACCAGTCTACTAGAGTACTAGTCAGCTTCTTAGTAACACCTATAATGTCACCTTGTTGTTACTGACAACAATTTATAATCATTAATGAGTACTGTGAGACACTACACTAGGCACTATCTCAAGTAAATAATGTGCATTAACTAAGCAAATCCTCTCAGCCCTAGGAAAATGGCATTACCATCATCAGCCCTACTTTATACAGATGGAGAGGAACACAGCATATGGAGCTAGCAGTGGGCTGAGATCTGGAACCTGTAAGGCACTAGAGTCTACCTTCTGAGAAACTGTCTTGTCTTCCCGAATGGGTGGTTTGCAGGAACATCTAGTATCATGGTAGACTAGAGTCTAGAAACATTAAAGGAAGCTTCATGGCTGAACAAGAATTTATTCCTCTAAATTAGCGCTTTCTAAATAAATAAGCAAGCACACACACACACACACACGCGCGCACNAACAAGAATTTATTCCTCTAAATTAGCGCTTTCTAAATAAATAAGCAAGCACACACACACACACACACACACTCTGCAACAGGTACCAGGAGTTACTGATCCTTTCAGCTCCAGGGCAGCCAGATGGGGTCTCATATAGCCGAAGCCAACAGGCCAGTTCCAACCACCATCTGCCTCTTCTAGGCTCCTTGGAGCACAATGGAGGGTCTGACGTACCACATACCTCCCAGCCACTGGCAAGATAAGCAATGTCCGTCATGAGCTGCTGTGTGCACCATGAGGCTGAACGCGGACGGCAAGGTGCTATGCTATTTGGCAGTGTATTTCAGGAGGCCAGCTGCAAAGCATGGCACTGCTATTGAAGTGAAGGGCCAACAAGACTGGGAAAGGTCATATTCTGGGTAAACAAGGAGCGTTTCTACCCGTAGCGCCCGGTGCGGCCTCGGGTGGGTGGGGGTGCAGGAGGAAGCACCCGGTTCTCCAAGTCTCCAGACAGCGTCCTATGAAGCCCTGCCTTCACAGATGTTCAGACTCCTCTCAACTTGCCACTGCTGGGCCCTTTTATTAGCATCCAAGCTTTCTGCAGAGTGACAGCTCTAACAATCCATGCACGTTCTGCAAATTAGAACTCCATTATTATTTCTAAATACTTAACGTCAGGAAGTTCAACTACATTTTAATCTTTTCACATCATCGCAAGAAATGTCAACATTGAGCCCATGAAAGAAAAGAGCTGTTAGAGCCTTAAATGTAATTTCAGCGGTTGTAAATGGTAAAATAATTGCAAAAATTGTTTTAAGTTTTTCCTGAAACCACTTGTGGTATAAAATGTCTTGGTTGACAAAGACAATTGACAATTTAAAGGTATCACTAAAAAATCTTGATCAGAAATTGAATGTGATCATTGCAAACAGTGAACCTTGTGTTAAAAAGCTGAAGTGAACTCAGATTTCTCAGCAAAACTGAAAAAAGTATCTGGAATTTTATAAACATGTAGTATTTAGTTTAATTTTTTGTTGTTGTTCTTATAGAATAGCAGAAAAGATAATGACTGTTTTCACTATTTCATAGACAATACCCTCAAATCATCTTCAGCATACCCCAGAATGCCATAGAAATATTCTCAGGAATAGGTTGGGAAGTACTGTTCCAGAAGGTACCTGGAAATGACGCAGCAGGAGCAAGCTCATAAAAACCTGAAGCAAAATCATCTTAGGAAGAAAGGAGCTTTAAAGTTCCCGACTTTATAAATGTTTTAAAATATTTATCATGCTCATGAAGACTTTAAAAGTGATAAATTCTCACCAGATTCAAAAAGTAAACTCAGCTGAAAATAGGGAATCAGGTTTTGAACTTGACAGGTCAGGGAATACTGCAGGGAGCCTGACAAACACCGCTCTTTGAAGATACTTGTGATGCACATGCAAGCACCTGGCACCGTGTGCTGGGGAAGAGACCTTGGTTTTCATTCCGATTCCAACACTCTGCCCTCCTAGAACTCAGCTGTGCACCCCCAGCATCTGTACCTTGGTTACCCCTTTTGTAACAAAGCAAATAAACACGCGTTCTGATGCTGCGAGTGGAGCCCTGGGGCTCTTGTGACATGTGTCCTTGGGCCATCCCAAGCCCTTCGGTGTTCCTGCCTCACATTCCCACCTCCCCTATGTGCACAGAGGCAATTGCTGAGGACACAGTCTTCTGGATTGAGAGCCCCGGGCAAGGAGGTTCATCCCCTACTCTCTCCCTCCCCCCACCTGTCCCCCAAAGTTCAGATGGCATATGGACCCCCTCTGCCACACATCTGCAGACTCTCGTTGTACAAAGTACTCAACTATATCAAAACTCAGTTTCCTCATCTGTAAGATGGGTATAATTACCTATGTTATATGGTCTTTGTAAAGATTAAGAAGATACAGTTCATTAGGTCTGAGACTATAAGGACCTTGATACATTTTAACCAATATAGTGACAGCTATTAATGGTTGTTGAACTGAAATGTTAAAGGTGTTATTTGAAGTGCTAACTGATGTCAAAAGTGCTATTCCTGCCTGGCATATCTTCACAAGATAACAGGCATAAATAAAAGTGAGGATTTTGTTATCCAAGCAGTAGGCTCTGTAACCCATGACCTTAGGTCTAAAAGTCTCAGGTGAGTTTCAGTTTCTGAACCCCTCCACTTCATGCCCTGAAAGGAGGTGGTCACGAGAATCAGCCCACATTGGCTCCTCTTCACTCAAGTGGGTTGGACTGGACACATCTGAGGCCTGTGACCCACCTTCCAGCCTGAAGTCTCCACTGATCTTCATATCCAGTGCTACCCCAACCCTGACCCAGGACCAGCTCACTTTTCTTAAATTTCGTCTTTTTCTTTCTCCGAGTTTATGAATACCCAATCTTCCTTGCATCAGCTCCTAAGTTTAATTTACTGGTTTCTCTGATTCACAGTTTCCCACTTATTTATTGTCATGAATGACAACCCCCTTGTCATTCATTCATTGTCCTCATTTCTTGATTTCCTCACCCTAGCATGCCCTCAGTTTTGAGGCCTCCAAGGCCTTATTCACTAGTCACCAGACTGGTATATTCCCTATGCCCACCATCGAGGTGCAGGAACTCCTCACCCTGTCACTGGAGCCCCTTAGCACTTCGTTCTCCTCCACCAGGAGAGCTACAGGGAAAAACGTTAGTTCTTTCCCAGAGGAGCTGATCAAGCTTAAGATAACTGAAGGCCAGAATGGTGTCTTCTCTTGTCCTTGCTTTAACTAGCCAGCATGGAAATGCAGGAGACCTGCATTACAAGGTTCAGTGAAAAGGCAAGATATCGTTAAACCTACAAAATTTTCTAACTATGCAAAATCAACTGCTTACCTGTGTTTTTCTTTTTTCTTTTTCTTTTTTTTTTTTTGGCCTGTGTTTTTCTTGTGCCTACCACAGTTGCCTACACACTGGGGGTGCTCCAAAATCGACTTAAAAATTCATTAATGGATGCATTGACACTAGAAATATGCCAAAATTATTGTCTCCGTATGACAGGAATATGAATGGTCTCTGTTTCCTATTTTTCTACACTTTTCAAATTTTCTATATTGAACAAGCAGGATATATAATTGTAAAAAACAACAGCAAAAACTTTGAACAACAGCCAAATACAAATCCTTGTTAGCACATTAGCAGGTTTCCTTAGAAAATTTCTTTTTGAGGCCAAACATAAGAGTACATATTGAATTATTATAGAAATTTTAAAACCAAGCAAAACTAATCCAAGGTACCACAAAACAGTTGCTACCTTTGTGGGGACGGGGTATGGATAGTGATGGAAAAGGGCACAAGAGACTTCTAGAACTGGACATTTTTGACTTTCACGTGGTGCTGGTTACATAGGTCTATTCACTGGGGAAATTGAGATGTACATTTATATGTACCTTTCTCCACTAAACTTTAATAGAAAGTTTACTTTTAAAACTTAGAAACAATTTTAAGTAAACTCAGAAGAAAAAAGTTTAATTGTAAAGTTCTGATCTGATTCAAACCTCACTTTGTTCATATAAAGGAAATACAACTATAAAGGAAATATCACAGAGCACTGTGTAATATTTGAAATTGAAAGCTATAAAATGAGCAGAAAAGTGCTTATTGCCATATTAAAACTCTAGTTTTCAATCTTTAAAATCATGCTCTTCTCTAACATACAAATAAACTACAAATAGGTATTAAGTACTGTTTGTTGCGTTTAAAAAGTTATAGGATTTAGCAGATATCTGATCCCTCTCCTCTCTCTAAAATCCTTTTAGTATCTGCATGTTAGAGTTAAGACTTTAACGCCTTCCCACATCCTCATTAGCACCGAAATGCTCCTGTTGGGGTCACCCAGATCTTAGCTTGTCTAGCACCTTACATGTACAATGCTTCCAAGTCCCTTATTTTATTTGGGTCCTGTGGATACACAAGCATGTTCTCCAACAAATGATGCCCCACTCTGGAAACATCAGCTAGACAGCCTGATAAGAAGCAAGCTGGTGCTGGGGGCTCCTTCCAAGCAAGGCAGGTTATGTCCCAACCCAATTTCTCACAAAGAAAGCAGGTGTCAACAGTTGACATCTAAGGTCAAAGTGCTTGGGACTGAGGTAGCCTGCTTGTCTCAGCTGCAAAAGCCATTCTAATAATCCCCCATTAAAAGGGAAAGCAACAGATGGTCAGATCCCTCTACTAGGGAACTTTCCATGGGAAGTCCACTTAGATGAGGATCAAGTACTTCCCTGCCCCAAGGGAATGGGGAGCCCAGCCCATGAGGGCACTGAGGGAGCTCACCTGAGCCTTTTGTACAACAGACCCACCCCACCCCCACACACAAACAACCGTGTATAACGTACAGAGAACTAGCCCCTTTTAGAGAGACTCGGTCTTAAGGCTAATTGTAGCATCACCAAGAATACAAGCTGTAACCTAAACTTTATCCATCATTGGGATTCAGATGTGTTTGGTAGGTGGTTCATCAGAAAAATTTTTAAAGGACGTAAAGCAGTGAAGAACAGGGAAGAAAGTTTATGAAGAAATGCCGAAGACATGGGAAAACAGTTCACTTTACTAGTAATGGAAAATGACAAACACATGATACAACTTTGCATCAAAGTCAAAATAATTACAAATAACCCTTAGAATGTTAGTCCATGACTGTATTACTATAAGCTT
Organism: Ailurus styani; assembly: GCA_002007465.1. Taxonomy (NCBI): domain Eukaryota; kingdom Metazoa; phylum Chordata; class Mammalia; order Carnivora; family Ailuridae; genus Ailurus; species Ailurus styani. The sequence continues at coordinate 250,170 of LNAC01001166.1, read as the reverse complement.
GGCACATAAGGACAACCCCTTTGGAATGCAGTATGGATACACCAGCTTGTCACACAGCAATAGGCCTTTTTTTACTTAAGTTTCTGGAAATCAATAGTTTTTTTCAATAGTCATTGTGGCTCCTTAACTATATAGTTTTTAAATACATAAACCATTACACACAAAATAGGATTTTTACAAAAATGACAATGAACTCTAAGTAACTACAAAGGAGAATGTCTTTAACATACTATTAACTAAAAAATTCAGGTCAGAAATGTATCATTCCTACTACTATAGTTAAATAAAACACGGATATTTACCAACGAAAACTAAAAATATGTTAAACTGAAATCAACTCTCTGGTTGGAGCTGTGAAATAAAAGAATTTCTTTTTAAAAGCCATTTAACACCATTTATTTCTGAGTGCACAATAAAAATACATTTAACTAGACAATTAGCTCTTGGGCATTATTGCAAATTCTATAAACAATAAAATACAGCTTATTTCATTACACTCCAAAGACAATGAAACCAAAAGGTATTTTGTTTAAATACTTAGAAATTATATGATGATGGCCGAGTCACCTAACCTTTCTGGGCCTTTATTTCCTCATTTACAAAATGGATAGGATAATGCCTATCACTCCTCTCTCCTAGTTCTTACACAGCTCAAATGAGTCGATACATAAAAAAGCACTTGTTAATCATATTATCTTAGTCCACTGGGCTGCTATAACAAAATGTCATAAACTGGGTGATCTATAGACAAAAACATCTACTTCTTACCATCCTGCAGGCTAGGAAGTCCAAGACTGAGGCACCAGCAGACACCCTCTCCACACCCTCACAAAATGGAAAAAGAGCAAGGAAGTACAGTCTCACTGCTTTTATAAGGATGCTAATTTCATTCTAGACAATAGCCAACACCTGGTTGAGCCAGCATTCAAGTGAAAATTCCTGGTTGATCTCAAGCCCAAAATCAACCAAGTACGTGACACCGGTTTTTTTTTTTTTTTTACAACTTGTGCAATCTTAGCCTATATTAAAAGTGTAGTATTTTAAGCACAGGTGGAAATATTACCACCATCCTCAGTGCTACACAAGTGGTCACATGTGGAAGCCATTTTTTGAGAAGACACAGAGATACACAATAAAACCTGAAAAGCAGACAAGATAGTAAGGAGTTTGGAAAACAGGCAAAGAAGCAGCAGTTACGGTGCCTGGGTGGCACAGTGTGTTAAGCCTCTGCCTTTGGCTCAGGTCATGATCTCAGGGTCCTGGGATTGAGCCCCGCATCAGGCTCCGCTCAGAAGGGAGCCTGCCTCCCCCTCTCCCTCTGCCTGCTTGTGATCTCTCTCTCTCTCTCTCTCTCTCTCTCTCTCTCTCTCTCTCTGTCAAATAAATAAATAAAATCTTTAAAGAAAGAAAGAAACAGTTCCTCAGTGGGAGGAATCACAGTAATAGAGCTAAAAAACAAAAAAGAAGAGTTTTGTGTTTGGATCCTGGGTCACATACTGGCTAACTTTTCTGAGCTTCAATTTCCTACTATAGAAAAGAAATTACTTGTATCATAGGATTTGGTTGGTATGAGAATTAAAATGCTATACCAAATAGCCCTTCACAGAGCAGATATTCACTAAGCCAAGATCCCTTTCCTCTAGCCTCTAGAGTGAAGAATGCCCTGACTCTAGCTCTAGCTCTAAGGAAGGTGCAGGAAGGAGAAACAGAAGTTATTTCAGACCTGGCACCTCTAGTCCATAACTCCCACTATTTTCAATTAAATTACATCCACCCAAGGGGCACCTGGGTGGCTCGGTTGGTTGAGTGTCTGACTCATGGTTTTGGCCCAGGTCACGATTTCAGGGGTCATGAGATCAGATGGAGCCCCACATCATGGGCTCTGTGCTCAGCGGGGAGTCTGCTTGAAGAGTCTCTCCTCTGCCCCTCCCCCTGTTCACACACTCTAAGAAATAAGTAAATCTTTAAAAAAATAAATTATATCCACCCGAAATTCATATGTTGAAGCCCTAATCCACAATGTCGAGGTTTCTGGACAAGGGCCTTTAAGGAGATAACAAAGGTTAAGGGAAATCATAAGGGTGGGGCCCTAATCCAATCAGATTGGGGTCTTTAAAAGGTGACACCGAGATCTGTCTTTTGCACACACAAAGGAAAGGTCTTTAGAGGACACAGCAAGGAGGCCACCTGCAAGCCAAGAAAAGAGCTCTGACCAAAAACCAACGCTGAGGGCACCTTGATGTCGGACACTCGGCTTCCAGAATGTAAGAAAATAAACCTCTGCTATTTAAGCCACCCACCTGTGGTATTTTGTTACAGCAGCCTCAGCAACTAAGACACCCACGTACAAGAGTTCAAGTTCATCCTTAGAGTTGGGAAGGAAGTGGGCAAGCATCTCCACAGCATTGCTAAAGAGTAAAGTGTTCTTGCAAAGCGTCATATGCTCACAGGAAGATGGAGCAAGAGATTATGTACATGGTATAATATCAGAAGCTGGCATCACCACCCCTGTCAAGTATTTTAGAACTGTTTTTTTTTTTCTTTTCTTTTTGTTTTTCTTTTCTTTTCCTTTTTTTTTTCTCTCTTCTCTTCTCTTCCTATTAAGAAGTTCTCTCACCCAACTAGGGATGGACTTCCTGGTGCCATCAACACCGTGTTCTGCCACTGACCTTTTCACCTTGCTCTCGCTGTACGCAGACAATGTGCATCTTCACACTGCCTTCTTCCCCACTCTGCCGGTGTAACTCCACTGAAAATACAAATTACTAAACAAAGAAAGGCATATTGTCATGTGTGTTCCTTTCAAATACATCACGTCTTTTTTTTTTAATTGGTGAACTGTGCTTTTATTTTTATTTTTTTATTTTTTTATTTTATTTTTATTCTTTGCCCAAGGGGTACAGGTCTGTGAATCATCAGGCTGACACCTTTCACAGCATTCACCAAAGCACAAACCCTCCCCAATGTCCATCACCCATCCACCCTATCCCTACCCTCCCAACCCCCAGTAACCCTCAGTTTGTTTTGTGAGATCAGGAGTCTCTTATGGTTTGTGTCCTTCCCCACGCCATCTGAAATACATCATGTCTTAAGCTGTAAGCAAGTCTTTAAATCCTTCCACAACAGAAAAATATGAGTGTCATCATTTAGAAGCTATAATTGCAGGTTAATTGGAAGCAGCACTTTTACTTACGAATGAGTACAGAATATTCTATAGTATGTCGGGTGGACTTGGAACTGCTTTGAGGCTTCACACAGAGCCTGATTCTCTACTGAGGAATCATTAAATACACTACAAGCAACCCTCAGAAGCTGAAAGTAGAGATTCCCCCTCCAAGAGTCCTTCCCAAATTTAATGAAGTGGGATTTGTTAGTGTCCATGTTGGCCTTCCCCTCACAGCAGCTGTGAACAGAAGAAAGGTGGCTGTTGAAGATAATCCTCCTTCTTGACTTTGTCTTCAGAAGTGCCTTGTTTGACAGCGTACCACTTTACTCCTTGATAACTAACTCCCGCCAAGTTTTTAGGGAGTGATTCTCCCAGGAACATGAGAATTCTAATAGAAGGCTCCAGAGAGAGCATTGCTTCAACTCATAGTTCACAGGTGTGTCTTAGTATACAACCCAACAAACAAGGATCATGAGACCAAGATTCAAGTGCAACAGTTTATTTGGAAGGTGATCTGAGAAAATACTGGTGTGGGTGTGGAGAGATGTGACAGGAAAGAAAAGTCCCGATAAAAGACAACTGCAGCTTAATTCACCCATATTACTAGAAAATCATTTAGAACATGGGTCTCAGACTTATTCCTTGGGAGAAGGAGCTGGGCTATTTACTACCCACCTGAAGGGGGAGTGAAGAATGTCTGAGCAATTCTGGCTTGCTCACTGGGGAGCCACAGCAGGTGCCAACCGCCAGACAAACAACCCAGGTAGAGTCGCAGGTGCCGGCAGGTGGAAATTTGGAAGGCACGCATAGAAGCAGCATTATTGCCAAGAGCATGTGGGTAGGGAATTGACATCATCAGCTACAGGGTCCTACTGCTTAGTGATTTGCTCATGATAACCTGTCTCCTTTTAAAAATGATTTGAATCTCAAAAATTTACATTTAATGAAGAGATGAAATTGAATATCATGGTTATTACAATCCTAACAGCCTCCAACGAATGAGAAATTTTAAAGTATATACGGATTCTGGAAGAGGTTAATATCCTTGAATATTTTAAGGAGCTCCATTAGAATCACAGCACAATCTGCTTAGCGATTTTGAAAGAGGATTTTCTAAACAAATGGCAAACTTCAGTCCCAACATGATTTGAACACAAATTCCAAACAAATCAAAACTGAATTTGTGGTTTTTAAATTTGTGTGTTGGTTGTTTGTTTTTCATTATGACAGCCACATTTCAAGTAGTCAGTAAATCATGGCTTGAAGAAATTTAGCTGCTTTACATTTTTTCAGCTGAGAATGCAGCTTTCAACCAATGGACTCTGCCCAGCCTACAGCTTTCTGTATCTCCTTGCTGTTTTCCTAGTAGTATATAAAGGACTTTCCATCTGATCCAATCAGCCCTTGGGGAAAAAAACAGCCTATAAGTGTCAACCACAGCTTCAGAAAGCCTGAGGCTAACAGGAAACATTTCTATGGATTTACTGAAGACATTTAAAAATAGCACAGTTGTATTCTTTTCCCTGTAGCTTCCTGGGCTTTCAGATCAGACTAAGGAGGCAAAAGGAACTGTTTGAAAGCAAAGTCATCAATAGCATATTCCATATGGAAGAGTTTCTTGAAGCCTAAAGAAGATATCTGTTGTTTGAATTCTTGAACGTCTGCTTTATTAAATTAGTCAAACCTTTTTTTTTCTGGATTAAAGGAAATATGCATTTGGACAAATTCATGACTAAACTTTCCAAATAATTATGTTTTTCCCATCCACAAGTTCATAATAGAGATTCTCATTTTATGATTAAATCTTGACTGATTGCTTTGTGTGTATGGTGAAGTTCACATTTCTATAACCTCTATAAGTAGTGAATATATAATTATGTTAGCAGCAGAATTACTCCAATGTGCTCTAGTTACATGTACTCAAAGTTTGCTCTTATTTCACACCAACACTTAAAAAATGGGATTGGTGGGATGCCTGGGTGGCTCAGTTAAACATCTGCCTCTGGCTCAGGTCATCCCAGGGTCCTGAGATTGAGTCCCACATCAGGCTCCTTGCTCAGTGGGCAGTCTGCTTCTCCCTCTCCCTCTGTCCCTTACCTAAGCTCGTGTTCTCTCTCTCTTTCTCTCTCTGACAAATAAATAAATAATCTTAAAAAAAATGGAATTGGAAAATTCTTGATTCAGTGCTTTAGACTCCTTTACTAACTGAATTGAAACAAGCAAATGGCGAATGACTCAAACAACAAGGATTTACTGTGTACTTCTTACACATGTGCTTGGCTTTGTGGAGAAGACAGAAGAGAAGGGAAATGATCCCACTGAATCACTGTGTTGGCTGCTTCACCTACATCATATAACCTCCCCATCAGTTTTCCGTAGTAGTTATTATTACACCTGTTATTCAAAAGAGAAAACTAGAGTTCTGAAATTCGAAAGAATTTACACAAGGCACTCATCTGGGAAGGGGCAGAGCAATGGTACCAATTCATATTTACCTAACTCAGGAGCCCCTTTTCTTTCTAGGACAACATCTGCCCTCCAAACAGAAACCAGAAAATTACTTTGAAGCTACAAAACACATTTGGGAAGAAAATCATTTGGGCAGTCATGTTTCTTAACAGTTGTATTGAGGCAATATTGACATACAGTAAAATATACAAGCTCAAAGTGTAGAATTTGACCAATTTTAACATCTGTATATCCCCATGAAGCCATCATCACAACTGAGAAATGAAAACCCCTAAATCACCATCCCCAAATTTGCCTCATGATTATTTGGAATTCTTTCTTCCTCTCCCTCCCCCTGCCCCTAAGCAATCACTGATCTACTCTTCTTCATCATATTTGGCTCACATTTTCTAGAACTTCATATAAATCAAATTATATAGCATATACTCTTTTTTGTCTGGCTTTTTTCAAGCAGCATAATTATTTTGAGATTTATTCATGCTGTTGCATATATCAATAGTTTATTCTAGCTTGTTGCTAAATAGGGATCTTTAGGAGGAATCTACTATGATTTGTGTATCTCTTGTTGTTCCCGTTTTGGGCTACTGAAAGTAATGCTGCTATGAAAATCAGTGTTTAAGTCTTTGTGTGAATGCATGCTTTCTTCTGTTTCCTTGGGTAAATACCTACGAGTGGAATGTTTGGATTACATGGGAGGTATATTTTTAACTTTTCGAGAAACCATCAAACAGGTTTTCAAAGTAGTTACACCATTTTACATTCCCAGCAGCAGTAAGCATATGAGGGCCCCAGATGTTTCACATTCTTGGTACTGTCAGTCTTTGCTATTTTAGCCATTTTAATGAGAGTGTAGTAGTAGCTTCCTAAGGTTTTAATTTGCATTTCCTTGATGACTAATGATTTAGAACATCTTGTCATGTGCTTATTTGCCATTTGTAGTTTTGTACATTTTCTATGGTAAAGTATCTTTAGAATCTCTTGGTCTTTTTTTTTTAATTGGGTGTTTTCCTCTTACTGAGTTGTAAGAATATATATTCTAGATACAAGCCCTGTATTGGACATATGCTTTGTGATACTTTTTCCCAGAGCATGCTTTGCCTTTTTATTTTCATAAGTGTCTTGTGAAAAGCAATTTTTTCTTCATTTTGATGAAGGCGAACTTTTTTATTACTTCAATGCTTTTGCTTTTATGGGTTGTGCCTTATACACGGTATCTCAGAATTATTTGCCAAACTCACAGATACTAAGATTTTTCCTGTTTTACAACTTTAGCTATTATATCTAGGAAAATAATCCATTTCAAGATAATTTTTCTATATAACGTTAGGTAAAAGTGAGGATTCTTTCTTGGCTTGTTTACATATAGCTATCCAATTATTCTAGCATTATTTGTTGAAAAGATTACCCCTTCCCATGGAAGTTCTTTGGCACCTCTGTCAAAAATAAATTAAGCATATATGTCTACATCTGTCTTGAAAAAGAAACTCTAAGGTTCTTTTTGTTTATTTTTATCATCTACACACCCTTTATTTTAAAAAGTACTTATGGTGATAAAACAGCAAAATTAAAAAAAAAACAAATCTAAGTAAATAGAATGACAGAAACACAGTAAGCAGTGGCAGTTGTTTACTGCCAAGACATAAAGAAAGAGTGAGGGGCACTTGGGTGGCTCAATGGGTTAATGCCCTGCCTTCAGCTCAGGTCATGATGTCGGGGTTCTGGGATCGAATCCCGCATCGGGCTCCCTGCTCGGCGGGGAGCCTGCTTCCCCCTCTCTCTCTGCCTGCCTACATGTGATGTCTCTCTCTCTCTTTCTCTCTCTCTTTGTCAAATAAATAAAGTCTTAAAAAAAAAAGAGTGAGAAAGAAGTTGAGAAGATACATGGAAGAGTCTCTTGTCAAATGGAAAAATCATCACATAGAATATTATTTCTCAACAGGAAAAATTTTTGCTTTGGGACAGTTTGACAATATCAGGGAACATTTTTGATTTTCACAAACTCAAAGTAGGGAGTAGGGAATGTTACCAGCATCTAGTGAGTAGAGGCCAGAAATACTGCCCAATATCCTACAATACACAAGACAGGCCTGCAAAACGAGAACACTCTGGCCCACAATCTCAAGAGTGCTGAGACTGAGAAACTCTGAAGTAGAGTATTACAGTTTTTTCACCTCACATCGAGTCATACTGATTAATTCTACATAAAGGACACCTATAATTATAGCAATAATATTGAGAGTCCCTGAGATTCTTTTAGTGTTAAAAAAACAGACTGAAGATATAAGTTTGGGCAACAAATTTTTAAAAAACACTTTTTGATGGGAGCTCAGTCAGTTAAGTGACTGACTCTTGATTTCAGCTCAGGTCATGAGATAGGCCCTGCCTAAGATTCTCTCTCTCCTCCCCCTGCCCCTTCCCACTCACATGCATGCTTTCTTTAAATAAATAAATAAATAAATAAATAAATAAATAAATAAATAAATAAATAAATAATAAAATGCATTTTTTTTCTAGGCCAATTCATTAAAATGTTATATCCTATCATGAGTTTTTGCTTTTGAATCAGTAATGTTCATTACAAATTTCACAAATCTGGCACCAAAAAATTGTTCACCAAAAAGCAAGCTCAAGTCCTGTCTTCAAGGGATTCACAGGCCAGAAGAAATAGGAAACATACTTATGCATGCTTATCATACCAAGTAGGAAGTGAGAAGGGCCATGGAAGAAACACGGCTAAAAGTATTTAAAGAGATTAAGGTAGGTGAGAAGGTATTCCCACTGAGGGAAATCAGGGGAGCCTTCCCATCAAAGGAAGATTTGAAGTAGACCTTGACAGACCAGTAGGATTTGGTTATACAGAACTGCAGGAGAGTGAAATTCCGGAAGGAGTAGAAAGCATGAGGAGATATATGAAGATGAAAATGCATGAGACATATCACAAGAATAGATATTTAAGCTGAAGAAAACATGGGAGGTATAGTATGTTTTTCATTCCAGAATGTTTTCTGCAGGTAAGGATTTAAAGTGCTGCATAAATAAATAAATAAATAAATAAATAAATAAATAAATAGTGTTGCCTTATCAGGGAGAAAATGAACTACTAAAGAACAGAATTCCAAATCCCAATATCCCAGTACACTGCCCAACCCACCATACCCATTCAGTTAAGCAACTGAAAATTAAAAATTAAAAGAAAAGAAATAGCTTACTTCTTTAAAACAGTTAAACATTTCAGGTGGAATATATACAAAACTAAATACTCAGTCAAACCAACTTTCTCCACAAAGTATTCCCTGGATTTTTCCAGATCTTGACGACTCTGTTCTCCCCTGAACACTAACTCCATTCTAGTGACTTTTAAGGAAATACCTTGGACCATTAGCCAGCCTCCTGCATGTTTTTTCTTACCTACTAATAAATATATCTCTTCCTCGTTTAAATACACATTTCCTACCTTGTGATTGATAAAATTTATGACAGTATACCCTAAAATATAACATATATTCAGTGGATATTTTTGTCGTGTGATCCATCCAGCAAAAGCTGGATACTGTTAGAATTAAGGCTATTTCTTGCAGACTAATCTGTGTGTGGTTTGTTTTGAACCAGCATGCTTGCATCCTTTTTATAGCTCCACATCAGGTTTATGTATAATTCAATCAATACCTTGGGGCACACTATTTGATGATTACAATAAAAAAAAAGATCTATTTTGTTGTTCTTTGTGAAGGTACTTTCATTATCACATGTCACTCGGTTACAAGAGTTTATGGGACCATTTACACCCAAAGGACACTTTAAACATACAATTTTTATGACAACTAAACTCCAAGATAAATGAAAACATTTTAGAAAGATATTAGGATCCTTTCCTTCGTCTTTGATTGATATGAATAAGGGCAGTAAAAAGGGCTTTCTTATGTATAGTCCTGCCTGTTACAAGGAGCTAGAGAAATAGAGGTGAGATGAAGTATTCCAAATAGCTTAGGCTCAGACTTGCTCACTCATTATCAACAGGGCCCCCAAACCTAAGAATAAAAATATGAAAAACAAGCAAACGATTTTTTAACAAATATTCAAATACTTTGGGTCAATTCAACAAATATTTCTGGGCCACTTTCCAGAAAAGTAGGCTTCTATCCGGTCAATGGGTACCCCTCTTCTCCCAGAGAGCAACCCCACAACCCATAGTTCTGCAGCACTCTCATTCTTTTGAGTCATAGACCATTTTGGCTTCAGGAGAGTCATTTGAAAATCAAGCCCCTACAGTGGTAGAAATCTGAATATGAACTGCATATTAGATGGTAGAATTACATCAATGTTAAATTTCTTGATTTTGAACTGCACTGTGATGACATAAAAAAAAATGCCCGTGTTCTTGGGAAACATGTGCAGAAGGGAAGAAGTCATGAGTTCTGCAAATTACTTCATACGTTTCAGCAAGATAATATTCATTATTATATAACTATAGGAGTACCTGGGTGGCTCATTCGGTTAAGTGGCTCACTCTTGATTTCAGGTCAGGTCATGATCTCAGGGTCCTGGAATGGAGCCCAGCATCTGGCTTCACACTCAGCAGGGAGTCTGCTTGAGAATTCTCTCCCTCTGCCCATCCCCGCCCTCAGTGCATGCACGCACACTCTCTCTAAAATAAATAAATAAATATTTTTAAAAATTTATTATAATAACTATAAGAATAATACTTTGGATATTTTATCTAAGAAAGACATAAGAGAAAGCAAATGTGACCACATCAGTTGAATTTAAATGAAGGATTAATGGGAGTACAATGTAATATTCTTGACACTTTTACGTAGATTTTGAAGTTCTTTAAATAAAAATTTAATTGACTGGGATTAGGGATCTGTATGATCAAAGAAGAACCTATACAAAATGGTGCCCAGATGGTATCTGAAGGAACAACTGACCCTGCAGTGCTCCTTAGCAATTTCTTTCTTTATACCAAGTTTGCTGTGTTGCGTTTCTTCCAGTGGTTCTAAACTTCTAGCATACTCCCCAGAGTCTCCAAATGTATCCATCTAGCCACTCTTATCACATGCCTTAGTGGCATCTCTTCGTTTCTAGGTTAACCTATTAATACTATCTATTCTAACTTGCTGCCTCAGAAGAGGCGTCTCCACCCACCACCCTCCCCAAAGCCAACCACATATTCCAACTTTCTTCCTCTAGGAGCTGATCCATGAGTGATACTCAGCCCTCCTCTCCTCAGCTTCTTCCTGGGTCCCGCCTCCTCTTGACCCCTCCCTGCCTCTCAGCATATATACATATATAATCTTCTTTCATAATTCTTAAACTATAAAGGTAACAATGAGGCTCTCCTCATCAAGAACTGGGGGGCGAGGTTGGAGAAATGAGCTACACTATGATCACATATAAATCAATGTTACAGACTGAAGTGAAAATCTACAAAACTACCTTAAAGAGACACAATGGCTCTAAGATCACAAAGACCTGGCTAAAATGAGATTTGTAATATTAACATAGATATAGCGACTACGTCATTAGACGGTGATTTCAGAGTTACAGCAGAAAGGAAAAACAAAGGAAACTGCAGTGATGGAGAGCAGACCCAGGGACGCAGGGGGCATGGTGGGGGGATGGGAACGGACTGCAGGGAACATTTTAAGCTGATGGGACATTCCACCTCTTGATCATATTAATATGTACATGGCTATACACATTTTTCAAAAATCATCAAATTCTACTTCAAAATCAGTGAATTTTAGTGCAGGTAAATTATAATTCAACCAAGTTCATTTTAAAAATTGGAGTCATTACATATACAAGTGTTCATTAGCAGTAATAAGACGGGGAGAACATATGTCACAACTGAATCATGTCACACTCATGGGACAACACCCTGCTTAGGATGCTAAGTACTGAGAATGTGTGCTCCCCCTTGCTCGGCCCTGCCCTATCTGTGGCAGTTGCTCTGAAACTCCTTTCCTCTGGGGGCCTCTAGTTCTGCACAGAAGCCTTACTACATGGTATCGTGATAAAATTATCCTTCATTTGAATATATTGAGAACCTCCCTCTTGCACAGAGTGTACTCATAGCATTGTAGCTTTCTTTTTAGAGAGCTAAAAGGGCACATACTAAACCTTTTATTTGTTATCAGATATTATCTCATCCATACTGGGCTTAAAATTACCAATAACAGCAGCAAAATTCTGTCCTTCACATTTTTTTCCTCTATTTGTCTGGGGGGGCGGTGGGAAGACAACAAAAAATGATTTAATTGCATCCAGGATGGATTTGTCTCTTTTGTTAGGCTCACATAACAAACATAGGAAATTCTAAATCCTAGAAGCCCGTCTGTCAGCATCTAGCTCCCCAGAGACCAGAAGAATGCTTTCATTTAGCTGAAGGCTGCTATAGGCAGCCACCTGCCGCCTCGGAAAATACATCGTTTTTTGCAAGTCTGAAAATGACTGCTAAGGGGAGTCAGGGCCCTAGTTACATGCCCCATTGCAGAGCCTTCAGCCCCAGCTGCAGGGAGCAAATAGGACAGTGATTCAGAAATTCCATTTCTACCTGACATCCTCACAATCCCTAGGCCACACAGGAGAAACACCTCTTTCGTCAGCTCAGAAGAACCACTGATGGCAGGCGTGGCTCCAAAGGAGTCACCGTCCGCCCCTCACTCAGCTCCCCCAGGCTGGACCCTTCTGGGAATTAGGAGGGGATGCTGTCCTAAAAGGTGGTTCTAGGGGCACCTGGGTGGCTGAGTGGGTTAAAGCCTCTGCCTTCAGCTCGGGTCATGATCTCAGGGATGCTGAGATGGAGCCCCGCATCGGGCTCTCTGCTCAGCGGGGAGCCTGCTTCCTCCTTTCTCCTCTCTCTCTGCCTGCCTCTCTGCCTACTTGTGATCTCTCTCTTTCTGTCAAATAAATAAAATCTTAAAAAAAAAAAAAAGGTGGTTCTAGATCAACGGTCTTTTCTCCTTCCTCAGTGTCCAGTGAAAGCACCCAGGCCAGCCTGGCTGTTCCTCACTCCCTGACCCTCCATCCCTGACCCTTACCTGCCCTCCTCCACATCCTCTCAAATTCCTGCACTACCAGGACTGAACAGGCCCCGGCCCGGCAGGATTCCACAGCACCTCTGATAGTCTGATTATGTTCACAGGTTTTAGCATATCATGTCTGCCATAAAATGCGGTTAATTCTAAAGAGAAAATTTTCCGTATTTCCTTCAGACCTTCCACACAAATTACTCAGAGGATAATGATGAAAAAGGAAACACTCAGGCATCGTGAGATGCAAACACCGGGTGGTCAGCCAGCTCCACACAGAAGCGAAACCACGATCACCGGGCTTTTTGCACCTGCTTCTCAGCAGGTACAAACCAGATGCAAGTGGCCAGGGAGCTCCGAGCCTGTCACGAACAGAGAAGGCAGGGGCTGTTAAATCTCAGAACCCCGACAGTCCTCCACCGCCACCCCCTGTCCTCTAGCAGGCTCGTCCCAGCTCCATCTGGACAGTGGCCACCTCGGGCTGCATCAAGGTCGCACCATGACCACTGGCTCCTGAGTCCACCCAGATGCAGGAGGGACCACAGAGCCCTCCTGCTGAAGGGGTGCCCAGCTTTACACAGACAGACAAAGCTGGCTGCGAGGGAGACATTCCAGTGGAGAAGCCTACACCAGAGCCAGACGTGCCCTATTTCCCTTCCCTGCAGGTTGGAAGTTTGTCAGTTATTTCCAATCCTGTCTTGTGATGGTGCGTTATCGGTTTCACTGACATTTTTCTCTGCAAAATCATGTTTTCTCTCCACATCCCCCTCCTAGGCCAGTCCCATCAAGTCATGACTGGATTATCCTGCCCACACTTTCGGGGTTTTCTTCCCACTCTCAACCCCAAAAGCCAAATGCGTACTAAAGCATCACCTTTATCTTTTATATTATTTTCGAGAAACATCGTGGGATCCCTTTGACCTGAAAAATCAACTCCAAATGTCCTGGCCAGGCTTTCGGTGACCGCCAACATCCTCCCTCTCCCACCACTTCCCAGCACTTCCCTGCGGCTCCAGGCAGCCACACTCACTTTCCCTGTTGTCTCTTGTTACCTCTGGAATCGAACACACCCATTTTTATGGGGCAAGACTTGGTTTCTCTATGAAGGTTCCCTGGAATTTCTTCAGCTGACACTGTCCTTCCCTCCCTTTCTGGGGTCCTAACGCATCTGTAAGGCATACCACATGGGTTTTCGTGTTATTGTTTACAAATTATTTCACACATGTGTTTCTGTGTACTTTGAAACTTACCCTCTATCACTCGACTACCTGACAAACTGCTGGAAATGTAGGAGAGCCTTTCCTACCAATTTCTAAGCTGAAACACTTTGAGAAAATTGTTGCCGGCTACTTCCTTGTATCTGAAAAAAATCACATCTAATCCACTCAGCGATGCTCAAAACTCAATAATCACCCTGTGAAATATTTCCATTCCCCATGTGATTTGACATTTTTCCCCAGGAGAATATCTCTCATCTTCTACCCTGCTACTCTATGGCTTTGACAAATAGAGTTCACCTAGAATCTCCCTTCAAACCATATTTAAACCTCCACCCTTTCAGCAACCTCTTCAGGCTGGATCTCATTGAGCCAGTCAGCTTTGCTAATTTGTAACCAATTTTTGATTTACTAAATGCCAGCGTTCAGCTGGAGGACAGATGGAAAAGCCCCAGGTAACTGCTGACCTTCTGATTAGAGGAGTAAGATAACCAGAGCCTATTTCACATTCAGATATCTGCGGAGGTGGGATGCAAAGGATCTTTCCCAGGGTTAAGGAGAGGAAGGAAAGCATATGGCCCCAAAATGGCATGTGGTTAAAGGATTTATGAATTAACAGAAAGAGGGATTTATGATAACCTTCGAAGCCAGTAAGAAATATGTTGGTGCTGGGCTTTTCTGAAAACTTGAACAGCATTCCGTAGAGGCTCGCTCTGGCAGGGGACTTTTGCCTTACACAGAAGTGGAATATACTACTCACAAGAAGGGGTTCTGCCCCTAATGAGAGGGACGGACGGGTGGGGAGAAGGAACACCTGTGGCTGCTGTGTGGCAAGCCGGGCTAGCTCGAGGCAAAATCAGACTATAGAAGCCATTCAGTTTGGTTCTTTTCTGCCCTCTAGGTGTGTGCACCTGTCCCAAATCCTCTCTCCATCCCCTTCATGGACATCTCCCACATTAACACCCCTCTCCCCCGTGTACCTTTTCTCTCCCTTTTATGCCTATCACAAACCTGTCCCAGTTCGGTGTGAGAGTCACACTATTAAAAATGGAGAGATGGCTTGACGCGTGTCCTCCCCAGGAGCACGTGCATTTGAACAGGGAGAAGACAGACGTCACCCAGAGAAGTGACATATTTACAGCTGCATTTCAAAGGTATTTTGGCTCAAAGGATCTCTAAACACAAATTACACTGTGGACCATCTGGGTGTAAGACAGCTCTGGAAATAGAATGGGGTGGCCAACACAAGGCAGGCTCTTTTGCAGTGACCCTGAGGAGCAGCACCCAATGTGCTCCAGGGAGAGCTGTGGCCGGGCTAAGTCAGAGAAGGCTGTGGGGTCACAAGGATTAGCTGGATCAGGGAAAGCAGCAAGGAGGACTCTGGAGAAGAATGAGTGATGTAGATGTCACATCTGACTCACAGTGGGGGGCAAAGGAGAGGGAAGACTTCTGCCTATTCCAGAGGGGCCTCTGGGAAAACACAGTAAGGAGCAGCATTGACTCATCACAAATAAGCTTCCACCTCAGTGGGGAACCAAGACTCTCTGTACGGTTAGAACAGCCGCAGAGTGACAGAAACATCTTGAACTTTAACCTTTTTTAAAATAATAAGTACTTTCTATGCCTGTATGTCCCAAGGAAATGCAGACTTTCATCTTCAGTCATGTTCAGTCTTTCTTTTTGCTCAGTCTATTTTTGTATTCAGATGGACTAGGAACGTTTCTACTTCAGATTCTCTAGGAAGATGGCGCTGTCATCGGAGGTTCCAAGACGGAAATAATGGGAACGAGTACAGACATGGGATGATGCCAAGGGTACTCTTGGACTGCATGAGCTGCCGTAGGGAGAGGTAAGAGATGAGTCTGGAAGGTCATGTCGGACTCTTCAGGCCAAGAGAGTTTACTGTTGAATAAANCGTAGGGAGAGGTAAGAGATGAGTCTGGAAGGTCATGTCGGACTCTTCAGGCCAAGAGAGTTTACTGTTGAATAAAGACATTGTTGGGCGCCTGGGTGGCTCAGTGGGTTAAAGCCTCTGCTTTCGGCTCAGGTCATGATCCCAGGGTCCTGGGATCGAGGCCCGCATCAGGCTCCCTGCTCAGCGGGGAGCCTGCTTCCTCCTCTCTCTCTGCCTGCCTCTCTGCCTACTTGTAATCTCTCTGTCAAATAAATAAATAAAATCTTAAAAAAAAATAAAATAAAATAAATAAAGAGATTGTTACCCAGCCAAGCACCTTCCCTTATTACNTGCCTACTTGTAATCTCTCTGTCAAATAAATAAATAAAATCTTAAAAAAAAATAAAATAAAATAAATAAAGAGATTGTTACCCAGCCAAGCACCTTCCCTTATTACGTCATTCAACCCACAGAGCAACCTCACAGGGCTGGTGTTTCACTTCTTCTCACTTATAGATGTGGAAACAGGCTCAGAGATACTAAGCACCTCGCTCAAGATTAAGAGAGCAAGCCAATGACAGATTGAGGATTCGAACCCACTCCTACACACCTCACTCTAGCCAGGAGGTCTCTGAACACTGGAGAAATTGAAAGAAGTGATTTGGAAACATGTAAGGGGATGTTAGTTGAATAATGGGAAACCATAAGCCTGGAGAACTACATTAAGAACCATCTACTCATCGGCTATTTTAGGGAAAGTTTTAGTTTGACTCACCCACAAAAATGTCTTAAATCCCAAAAGACTGAGAGAAGTGATTTCATACTCTAGAATGATAATGCTTTCTTATTTTTCTGTTGTTCTCATTGTTCCTTAGTCTTACCTATAGTCCTCCTAGGTATGAGAGAATTGCTACTGCTTAACTGAATGATAAAACATGTTTTTGCTGCCATTTTTACTTATTGTGCAATCTACTCAGCTCCTAAGAACATGCCATAGACTCACTGCCTTTTCAAAATATGGACTATCTAAGCTTGTATATGTTCAATAACCCTCTAAGTGTGTTTATTCAAGCACCCTTCTCCTAATTATTAAGTTTGGGTGTATTTCAAGGGACATTTAATCTATCTCTGAGTCATTTACTTTTGAGCTCTTTCAAATCATTTGGAAGTAGACTGCATGTAGTATTTGCATTTTAGGTAGGATGAGAGCACTTGGTTGCTCTCATCTTGGTTGCTTAAAAGTTGGTTCACTGGGCCAAGATAAAATGAAAACGTCCATTTTCAAGCAAATTTTTTAATTTTGAGGTTGAAAGAACAGGTTGTTGGCAGACAAATACATCCTAACTTTATCTTCTGTGCTAAAATCTATAGTCCCTGCACAACATCAAGGAGCATGCAAGAGGCAAAGGAAGGAGTTAATTTTGTTGGTTGCTGACATACTCGTGGCAGCATCTCTTCTGTCCTGTATTCATGACCCTGGGTCAGTATTCATGGTTTGGCCCCGAGGCCAAACTCTGCTCTTTTTTTTTTTTTTTTTTTTCCCATGCAGCACATTTCCACATGAACCTCTTAGGAAAAGTCTGCATTTGATAAAGAAAAGCCAAGTCAGAAATAAATCATAATATTAAGTTACAGAGGAGCAAAGCTGAATACTGAACAAGTGGTATACCGGGATAACACAATTCAGGGCAGCTATAAGTAATATCCAGGTCAGCATCAGGAAGCCATACAGGCTGTTCCTTGCTGAACACAGAGCTACTATGTAAGTCAGAAATCAAAGGAAGAGTACATGTAGGATATTTTATCCCATCTGAATATCGATTTTGCTAGAGCCACATAAGTGATATTTTTCCCTGTGATACTGGCACTGAGAAAGAAAAATCAGTGATCTCCTAACTAGGATGTATCTTCCAAGTTTATTATTGAAATGGCTGAGAAAAATACAAAATCCCTCAGTAGAATAATGCAATGACCAGGGCTAGATCTCAGGATGTTTTAGACGTGGGACATATTATAACCTGAATTCCTGTTTGTTTGTTTGTTTGTTTGTTTGTTTTACCTTTGGATTTATGGACAACCGCAGGCTTTCTAACTGGCAAAAGTGTTCCTGATCATTCCAGGTTTGAATCTTCTGTCAGCCATACAATTTCCCCAATATTCAGTTTGACCTATCAGGTCCTGGATGGCCTGTCTGCCCCTTCTTATTCCTCATACCTTCCTCCAGCCACTTGGTTTCAGGCAGACCAAAATTTCCAAAATAGACCATGATCTTTTTGGACTCTGTGGTACATCCAAGTGGGAAACCCTTTTATCTCCTCTATGCCCCATAACATTTTACTAACCTAGTCAGATGGGCTGATTGGACAGAGGACACAGTGTAGGTAACTTCATACCTCTAACTCCAAACAAAGGGCCTGGAACCTTCTAGAAAGTGCTAGGGGAAAAAAGAAAGTGCTAGATATAAGCTGAATAAAAAGCTCCCTCCTATAACCTAGTAATCAAGACTTTCCACAGCACTCTCAGCCAAGAGAAAACTAATACTTTCAAGTTTTGAACAATAACTTACTTCACTACTCATTTTATTAACATTCCTACTATTTGGTTACAGGTGCGGTCAAAATTGTCCACATATTCTAGAACTATCACTGCAAGTCTGTAAATGGAGAAAAACTTACTGTGACCCTAGAGCTGCAGGCTGGATGATAACTTCTCAATTGATGCCCGCATCTGATGTGAGGGGGAACTCAAAGAACCTCCAGTACTTAGATTCCATAGTTTTATAGTTACATTTATTTAAGAAATAGATTATGTTAAAGATCAAGCTCTAATTACTTGCTGTAAATGGAACTGTATTGAAATGACTCATGGGGAATTTTAATGTTTTATCATGGCAATCTATCCACAAGTTAGCAAATAGTCACTGGATACTTACTTTGTATCTGGTGCAGTACGGGGGCCACTTTTTTTTCCTATGCTGTTCGTTCTCCAAATTCTAGAACTTCAATTTTTTAGTAGAAACAGGAAACGAACAAACTTTCTCAGAACACACAAATTAAGGTAAAGAGACCAAGTTGGGAGTCTTCACATAGAGAACATCCGATGCAATTCTGAAGTAATTTACAGATTTGTGCTACAAGACACACCAACCATTGTCCTCTACTAAAAGAGGGAAAAATCAATTCTATTTCCCTGCATCTTGCCTTCCTAAATCCTGCTGAATGCATGTGATAGCAATCCTCTTTGGAGAGATTTTATCATGGTAGAAGAGCATTGCCAATACAGTGGCATAGTAATAACTATTAAAGAAATGTAAGCCGAGAGCTCAGAGGGAAATCTATTCTGAAAAGCATCTCTTAAAAGAAATTATCATTCACTTAGAGAGTTAAAAATCCTCCCTCACCACTTCATCCCCCATAGGTGGCCTGGTCTCGAGGAATCCTCCATAAAGAAGGCCAGATGGACTGATTAGGGCTTTCTCCAAATTAATGGCAGATTTTCTGGGCTTTGCCTTTCTGATAAGCAAGGGAGGTTGCAACCCAATTCTCTCTTGGAAGAGGAAAATAAAATTGGCTTTCTCAATGATGTGCATCCCCAGGGCCTTTGTGATGAATCAGCTTTCATAGATTCCTTCTTTGACCTTATTAAGGACAGACACAGCAGATAATTTTAATAACGCAGCCTTCAATAGATCAAGAGTATAGCTTCCAAAGACTGCATAGCTGAAAAGACTAATTAATGTTGTTTCTTTGGGGGAGGGAGCTGGGAAAATAGTGAGAAGGTGGAGCAATTTAACCAGAGCTTAGACAATAAAATGCTGGCCTTAATTTTCCTTTTTCTTATCTGGCTGCCTCACACTATGAATCGAAAGCAGGACATTTAGCCTGGCGTGTGGAACCATAACCAGCCCCCAATCAATGGATTCCTAATGAGAACAGCCAGCTGAGCACTCACAGTAATCACCTTTTGGACAATCGATACAGAAGGAAATGTGAAAACAGTTTGATATCAGGTATTTCTCTAATCACCCCTAATCACGCCTAATCAGAGGGGTATGGTGTGTATTCCAGAGACCTCTGATAAGTAGACGATATTGGAATCTTTTCAAATAATTGCGTAATGAAGATGTATGGACTACTTGGCCTGAGATACATAAAACAGCAGGGGCCAGGAACCACACAGGCTTGAAGGGAGAAGCCGTGTTCCTTCCCTGGTGCTGGATAGGACAAACCAAGCGCCCAATCTAACTTTATCAGAAAAGAAGATCTGAAAGAAGACGCAAATGCAAACGCATTTGTTCAAATATCAACCCCTAACTACAACGAAAGCAACCACCAAAAACTTCCACAACACTTCCTTCCCAACAGCCAGAGAAAGAGCCAGCGATTGACTGAGGTCACTTTCAACCAGACACCCAAATTTCCCAGGATGGCTGCAAATCCCTGATGCTCCTCAGTTACCCTGCCTAAGCACATTCCTTTTGAAGCAAGAACCCTCGCTTCCCCTCAGCATGGAGTGCATCAAAAATCAGAGGGTGATGTATGCTTTGCTTGCAGTCTACTCCATCTTCCACAGCTGTGTGACCTTCGACCAGTCACCTAACATCTCTGAGCCTCAATGTCTTCATTGCCAAAATGAGGATGTGCCAAGCACCCAAGCTCCTCTCAGATTTACAATTCACAATCTGAAGAAATGCCTATCTGAGCAGTCTGCTTATGGCTTCATTTTCATTCAGAGAGTAAATTCTCTTCACCATGAGCTGCAGTTGAACACTTGCCAGGCCTGGCCCTGCTGCCCCTCCAGAGGAAGCATGAAGCCAGATGAGTACTAGTCATAAACGGTGAGGGAAAAAATTAAACCGTGGAAGATCAGAGTGTTTCGGCTATTTCCGATCCCACATCTAAATGACAGATGTCAAGTACACAAAACATTCAGATAATTTAATGAAGGCTTTCTTTTTTTCCTCATTTTTTCATGTTGTACAAACCAGAACAACCTGGATTACACTGTTAGCCCTCATTTCTCTCACCATGGCTCTTATGCAGTAGTGAAAACCAGCACTCTAGTTGATGCAGAAAGTCACAACCAAGTGAGAACTGAGGGCATCACTAAGACACTCAGAATATAACACTGCTTCCAGCAGCTCCATTTCTGTGTGGTGTCCAAGAAACCAGAGCCAGATCATGTACCTTGGAAGAACCAAAGTGGTCAAATGACATAAATATTTTGATTAAAAAATCCTTGTAGATCAGTGCACATGAGGCCAGCTTAAGGAATGCAAGCTGAAAGGTAGCAGAATATGTCACCCCAAAATATACCACTTTAAAAAATGATTTTCAGATGTAGATATTTGAATGACAGCAAATGCAGGGAGAGGCCTTCTCTGAACTTCCCCTAACTGCCTAACAACACTTCCTCCTAAAGGAACACACCTGTCAGAAATCCCCTCTTCAGGAGGTTCGTCAACCAGGAAGGACTGAGTGTTATCAGAGGAGAGGAGACTAGAAGTCAACATCACACCTGGACAAACTCTATTAGACACAATCATATTTCCCATCTATTCTTCTAAGAGTCCAGTCATCTTTCCTAATAATCATTTACTATCCCATGAGAGTTACACCCCATCCCCTTTTTCTATTAAGACTGTACTAAATCTTACATTCAAAAGTCACCTCTTTGGGTTACTCATTTTTTCCTAGGTCTCTCTAATGGATACATGAGGTATCCATATTAATAAACTTCAGTTTGTTTTTCTTTCATTAAACTGTGTTTTATTGCAGGAGTTTTAGCCAAGAACTCAGAAAGGTAATTATTGCTCTCTCAGACAGAGCTGTGAGCCCATATTTCACAAAAATATGTAAAGTATTGAGTCAGCTAAGAGTGACCAGTGTGTGGTTCAATGCCAACAGATCCCATTTTCCACATCCCCTTGCCTAGGATTACCATATACAGTACTCCCTCTCCCCCGCCCCTTACTTGTGGTTTCACTTTCTACAGTGTCAGTCACCCTTGAAGTTCTAGAAGCAGATGATCCTCCTTCTGACTGATCGTTAGGTCACCAGTATCCTAACACTACGTCACACTGCCCACATCATCCACCTCACTTCATCTCATCACACAGGTGCTTCATCACCTCACATCCTCACAAGAAGGGTGAGCACAACAGTAAGATATTTCAAAACCGAGAGACCACCTTCGCATAACCTTTATTACAGTACATTCTTATATATTCTTAACCTTTATTATAGTATATTCTAACAATAACAATTTCATTAGTCATTATTAATAATCTCTTACTGTGCCTATTTTATAAGTTAAACATTATCATAGGAATGTATGTATAGGAATATACAGGGCTCAGTACTCCCTGTGGTTCCAGTTATCCACTGAAGGTCTTGGAACATATACTGTTAATGGGGGAGGGGGTGGAGAAAATACGTCTGCCAAAACAGGATACATTTGAGACAGGAAAGGGACACTACTAATAATTATACCAGGTCAATAAAAGTAAATGTGGACTGAGCCAGGCAAACAAGAATATAAGTCACACTACCCGTGTCCCAAGATCTGAAGGCTCTGAGTCACAAAAAACATACCCATCTTCTCTAAAACATTTGAAGAGCTCCAACCAAGAGCTCAAGGACTACAACTGCATTGTGCTTTCTGTATTCAGTCCTTCCTTCTTTCCCTCTTTTTCCCTCTTTCCCTCCTTTTCTCTTCCTTCCTTCTTTCCTTTCTTCTACCAATATGTATTTAGCACTACTATTTGCTAGTACCTGTGCAGAAAATGGGTATAAGTCAGGAATGGTCTCTGCATTCAGGAAACAGGTGGTCGGAGGGAATACAGCACACATAAACTAATGACACAAATAAACAAAAGTTAAATTATGAAAGGGCCACAAGTGAAGGTTCAAGAGCATAGTGCTTAGGACATGCATATGGATCACAGGGGACCCAATTAAGAGCCACTAAGTGTGCTTAGATGCTTCTGCAATAACAAGTCATGATTGCCATCTCCATGAAGGCGCCACCTTCTTGCTGGTTAATGCAACAAGGCAGAATGAATGCTCCCTAAGAAAACTTCACTTTCCAAACTTGTTTTCATTAATACGAAGAGTAGTATGGAGGTTATGTCATTTGATCTTCAGTTTAAAATAATGCTATAATTTCAGTTACCTTTATCCCCAGCATAATGCAATGACTTGGAGACAACTGACGCTTTCTATCCCAGAGGCAAGGAAAAAAAGAAAAAAAGCAACTGTTGTGTTCACAATATGGTAGGGGAAATAAAAACACATGGCTTAATCTTAATGTCTTTCCTCCTCAGAAAGGAAGCACCCTATAAGTATATGTACGTGGGTGTTGTTATATTAATATTCCAAATGGGGCTCACAAAAGAGAGCTAAGCAGAGCCCATAAAGTGAGAACAGAGAGCCTGCCAAGACATTCCATTAGAAGCCTTCTCTCTCATCACCAGGGGTAGCTCCTCACTGTTCGTCAGCTTAACCCTAAACCGAGCCTCAAAGTTCACCAAGACTTCTGTAATTTGAATTGTACCACTTAAAATCTGAATACTCTTGACCCAGGCTAAAGTCTCATTCTAAGTTGCCTGTCAAGGGACTTTTGCTAAGTATTTAATGTTGCGAAGTAAATTCTTAGGGCTGAAGTAAGAAATATTTAAATCTATTTGTAAATGATTTCCAAATATTTTAGTGGCACTCATTTATTTACAAGAACTGTGGAAATCAAAAACCATTCTTTTATCTCTTTTAAAAACAAGTCTCCTGAGCACCTGGGTGGCTCAGTGGGTTAAGCCTCTGCCTTCGGCTCATTTCATGATCTCAGGGTCCTGGGATCGAGTCCCACACTGGGCTCTCTGCTCAGCAGAGGACCTGCTTCTCCCTACTCTCTCCGCCTGCCTCTCTGCCTGCTTGTGATCTCTCTGTCAAATAAATAAACAAAATCTTTAAAAAATAAAAAAAGTCTCCTGTGGAACACTTGAAAATATTTTGTTTAAATTTCTCTTCAAACATAAGAGAGTAAGCCTGAAGTTTAAAAAAAAGTTTGCAATTCTAATTTGGCACTAATATTTCTATCTTATTGTAACTGCCAAAATATTGGTCATGAGTGGTTAACTCAGTGTGCTAATCCACTGTTGCCATGGAAATGTTTAATAATGTCTGCAGTAAATGTCATAGTGCTCATGTTTCTGCACAGCGAGGGAACTCATTTTTCAACCAAGACTTCAAAAAGGAAGGAGGTCTTTCTGCAAAATAGAGTTGACCATCCCACCCCAAGACCCAAACACCACAGTTCATAGAGAATCTACTTCGCCAAGACCCAAGTCACAAAAAGTTGCAGTATCACAGAGCTGAAGGCAGCAATTCTGAGACACTGGGAAAGCAAAAAATCCTTCACCAAACTTAATAGAGGTTCAGTATTTAAGACTCTATTTTGACTGTTTAAGCACAGACTATGCCTTAGTAGTAGTACTTTTGAATCAAAAGCAAGGCATGCTAGCATTAACTCATAGAAGAATACTGTGGTACACTCAGAAGAAATCCAAAGATGGATCCAAGGATGTATCCAAATTGTCCTCTTAAACACACCAATTAGGATCATTACCAGTTTCTTATGGCAGATGAACTGGGTTCCAATTTCAGAGCCTTTTGCCTTTAAATAGGTAGTAGATATTGCATTTAGTCATTTTCCTGTCCCCCCACCAAAAAAATATTTTTATTGTCTCCTGAGTCTTAGCTTAAGAAAGACAAAAGCCAAAAAAAGAGAGAGAGAGAGAGAGAGAGAAAACAACAACAACAAAGACAAAAGTCTATTTGGTTTAACTGAACTAGGAAACTCCATGTTAATATTCAAGGCAAGATTCTGATACCTGGATACCCAGGTAAGAAGACCCCTGACAAATTCTGTTTTAACCTGTCTAATGTCTCCTTGGATATCTAACAAGTTGCAATAACCCATATCACATTGGTATTTTATTAAACATTTTTCACAAAATCATTCTGAGAGAAAAAAATCACTATATTTTTATAAACCCTTTGTAAGGTGTATTTTTGTGTAAGTTTCATAATGTTCAGATTAGAGCAGCAAAGTCTTAGGAATAAATAAGGATAATTGGAATGCATGCTGAAAACTGTTAAATGCTAAAGTGTGAGATTTAAAACACAAGGGGAACATTGTTCTACACTAGAAGATCCTTCAAACCAATTCTATCTTATTCAGACCCTAGCTAAGTTGCTAGAAAATAGTAGACAGTCAATAAATGCATGTTGAATAAATTAATGAAGTAATAAATGAACATGGCTATGAACTTGGTATTCCTGTACTCTGTATCAGCCAGCCCATTGTCATCAGTAAAGCACAAAACTTTAGGACGCGATCATAAAGAACAACTTCAATGAGACCAACCATCGGGCTCCTTCCAACAGGAGATGCAGTCTGAACTCATCAACTTCTCATCAGTCATCAGATCCTTTAGAGACCATGATGTTGGCTAAAGAATGCTGGCCCTTCTCATTTACAGGCTTACCACAGCATGGAGAGCTTTGCACCCTAAGCAGGGCTCGTTGCTGGAGGAAGAGTTAGCCCCAAAGAAGGAAGGGAGCTGTCTGGTGTAAGCTGATATAACATTATCCAGCCTCAAACATGCCCTTCTTCCCACCTGGCATAAACCTGGCTTTTCCTACTCTGCCTTGTCTTTGGCCTTATCTTANTGTCCCCCCACCAAAAAAATATTTTTATTGTCTCCTGAGTCTTAGCTTAAGAAAGACAAAAGCCAAAAAAAGAGAGAGAGAGAGAGAGAGAGAAAACAACAACAACAAAGACAAAAGTCTATTTGGTTTAACTGAACTAGGAAACTCCATGTTAATATTCAAGGCAAGATTCTGATACCTGGATACCCAGGTAAGAAGACCCCTGACAAATTCTGTTTTAACCTGTCTAATGTCTCCTTGGATATCTAACAAGTTGCAATAACCCATATCACATTGGTATTTTATTAAACATTTTTCACAAAATCATTCTGAGAGAAAAAAATCACTATATTTTTATAAACCCTTTGTAAGGTGTATTTTTGTGTAAGTTTCATAATGTTCAGATTAGAGCAGCAAAGTCTTAGGAATAAATAAGGATAATTGGAATGCATGCTGAAAAGTGTTAAATGCTAAAGTGTGAGATTTAAAACACAAGGGGAACATTGTTCTACACTAGAAGATCCTTCAAACCAATTCTATCTTATTTTGCTTTACGTATTCAGACCCTAGCTAAGTTGCTAGAAAATAGTAGACAGTCAATAAATGCATGTTGAATAAATTAATGAAGTAATAAATGAACATGGCTATGAACTTGGTATTCCTGTACTCTGTATCAGCCAGCCCATTGTCATCAGTAAAGCACAAAACTTTAGGACGCGATCATAAAGAACAACTTCAATGAGACCAACCATCGGGCTCCTTCCAACAGGAGATGCAGTCTGAACTCAACTTCTCATCAGTCATCAGATCCTTTGGAGACCATGATGTTGGCTAAAGAATGCTGGCCCTTCTCATTTACAGGCTTACCACAGCATGGAGAGCTTTGCACCCTAAGCAGGGCTCGTTGCTGGAGGAAGAGTTAGCCCCAAAGAAGGAAGGGAGCTGTCTGGTGTAAGCTGATATAACATTATCCAGCCTCAAACATGCCCTTCTTCCCACCTGGCATAAACCTGGCTTTTCCTACTCTGCCTTGTCTTTGGCCTTATCTTAATGCCTCCAAACAACAGGGTTTGGCTTCTCCTTTCCTAACACCCCTTCTTCTGCTTTTATTCTCCCTCTCTGACTTGTGATGGCCCCCGAAGAAGGCAGGCTTTGGAAGGCAAAAAAAAAAAAAGGACAATATTCATGTATCCATTCGGAAAGACCACCCATAAACACAGTAAAAAAACAAAAAGCAAGACACAGAATGATGTACATAGTCTATGGGGGGGGGAAGATATGTAAAAAACAAAATACTGGGGTGATAAACATGAAGCTATTAAATGAGTACATGAAATTANGACCCAAGTCACAAAAAGTTGCAGTATCACAGAGCTGAAGGCAGCAATTCTGAGACACTGGGAAAGCAAAAAATCCTTCACCAAACTTAATAGAGGTTCAGTATTTAAGACTCTATTTTGACTGTTTAAGCACAGACTATGCCTTAGTAGTAGTACTTTTGAATCAAAAGCAAGGCATGCTAGCATTAACTCATAGAAGAATACTGTGGTACACTCAGAAGAAATCCAAAGATGGATCCAAGGATGTATCCAAATTGTCCTCTTAAACACACCAATTAGGATCATTACCAGTTTCTTATGGCAGATGAACTGGGTTCCAATTTCAGAGCCTTTTGCCTTTAAACAGGTAGTAGATATTGCATTTAGTCATTTTCCTGTCCCCCCACCAAAAAAATATTTTTATTGTCTCCTGAGTCTTAGCTTAAGAAAGACAAAAGCCAAAAAAAGAGAGAGAGAGAGAGAGAGAGAAAACAACAACAACAAAGACAAAAGTCTATTTGGTTTAACTGAACTAGGAAACTCCATGTTAATATTCAAGGCAAGATTCTGATACCTGGATACCCAGGTAAGAAGACCCCTGACAAATTCTGTTTTAACCTGTCTAATGTCTCCTTGGATATCTAACAAGTTGCAATAACCCATATCACATTGGTATTTTATTAAACATTTTTCACAAAATCATTCTGAGAGAAAAAAATCACTATATTTTTATAAACCCTTTGTAAGGTGTATTTTTGTGTAAGTTTCATAATGTTCAGATTAGAGCGGCAAAGTCTTAGGAATAAATAAGGATAATTGGAATGCATGCTGAAAACTGTTAAATGCTAAAGTGTGAGATTTAAAACACAAGGGGAACATTGTTCTACACTAGAAGATCCTTCAAACCAATTCTATCTTATTCAGACCCTAGCTAAGTTGCTAGAAAATAGTAGACAGTCAATAAATGCATGTTGAATAAATTAATGAAGTAATAAATGAACATGGCTATGAACTTGGTATTCCTGTACTCTGTATCAGCCAGCCCATTGTCATCAGTAAAGCACAAAACTTTAGGACGCGATCATAAAGAACAACTTCAATGAGACCAACCATCGGGCTCCTTCCAACAGGAGATGCAGTCTGAACTCAACTTCTCATCAGTCATCAGATCCTTTGGAGACCATGATGTTGGCTAAAGAATGCTGGCCCTTCTCATTTACAGGCTTACCACAGCATGGAGAGCTTTGCACCCTAAGCAGGGCTCGTTGCTGGAGGAAGAGTTAGCCCCAAAGAAGGAAGGGAGCTGTCTGGTGTAAGCTGATATAACATTATCCAGCCTCAAACATGCCCTTCTTCCCCCCTGGCATAAACCTGGCTTTTCCTACTCTGCCTTGTCTTTGGCCTTATCTTGNTGTCCCCCCACCAAAAAAATATTTTTATTGTCTCCTGAGTCTTAGCTTAAGAAAGACAAAAGTCAAAAAAAAAAAAAAAAGAGAGAGAGAGAGAGAACAACAACAACAAAGACAAAAGTCTATTTGGTTTAACTGAACTAGGAAACTCCATGTTAATATTCAAGGCAAGATTCTGATACCTGGATACCCAGGTAAGAAGACCCCTGACAAATTCTGTTTTAACCTGTCTAATGTCTCCTTGGATATCTAACAAGTTGCAATAACCCATATCACATTGGTATTTTATTAAACATTTTTCACAAAATCATTCTGAGAGAAAAAAATCACTATATTTTTATAAACCCTTTGTAAGGTGTATTTTTGTGTAAGTTTCATAATGTTCAGATTAGAGCAGCAAAGTCTTAGGAATAAATAAGGATAATTGGAATGCATGCTGAAAACTGTTAAATGCTAAAGTGTGAGATTTAAAACACAAGGGGAACATTGTTCTACACTAGAAGATCCTTCAAACCAATTCTATCTTATTCAGACCCTAGCTAAGTTGCTAGAAAATAGTAGACAGTCAATAAATGCATGTTGAATAAATTAATGAAGTAATAAATGAACATGGCTATGAACTTGGTATTCCTGTACTCTGTATCAGCCAGCCCATTGTCATCAGTAAAGCACAAAACTTTAGGACGCGATCATAAAGAACAACTTCAATGAGACCAACCATCGGGCTCCTTCCAACAGGAGATGCAGTCTGAACTCATCAACTTCTCATCAGTCATCAGATCCTTTAGAGACCATGATGTTGGCTAAAGAATGCTGGCCCTTCTCATTTACAGGCTTACCACAGCATGGAGAGCTTTGCACCCTAAGCAGGGCTCGTTGCTGGAGGAAGAGTTAGCCCCAAAGAAGGAAGGGAGCTGTCTGGTGTAAGCTGATATAACATTATCCAGCCTCAAACATGCCCTTCTTCCCACCTGGCATAAACCTGGCTTTTCCTACTCTGCCTTGTCTTTGGCCTTATCTTAATGCCTCCAAACAACAGGGTTTGGCTTCTCCTTTCCTAACACCCCTTCTTCTGCTTTTATTCTCCCTCTCTGACTTGTGATGGCCCCCGAAGAAGGCAGGCTTTGGAAGGCAAAAAAAAAAAAAGGACAATATTCATGTATCCATTCGGAAAGACCACCCATAAACACAGTAAAAAAACAAAAAGCAAGACACAGAATGATGTACATAGTCTATGGGGGGGGGAAGATATGTAAAAAACAAAATACTGGGGTGATAAACATGAAGCTATTAAATGAGTACATGAAATTAGTGAGGGGGAAACAAAAGCAAGACTGCCTCGTATGTGTTCTGTATTGTTCCGACCTTTGAATTATGTTGGTGTGACTTTCCAAAAAATTAAGTTAGGAAAAAAGCCTCAAACTGAAAACAAATTGAAACAAATAAAACTAAACTATATATTAAAGTGGTAACAGTGGAAGGGTTTAATTTGAAAGACTTGAAAACACAGTATTTTAACTGTGAAGAAGTACGAGATAGTCTAAGGAAAAAATAACCGCATACACAAGAATAAACTTCCTCAGTAATTATACTGTTTGTTATAAAATTGGGGTTGGTATTTTCAAACTATTTTTAATATAAAAACAAGTAATTATGTTGATGATGGTTCAGGGATCAAAACTTTCAGTGTAAAAAGAATACAAGTATACAGTTAGAAAGAGTAAGTGAAAACACTCCAATGTTAAAAGTTGAATTTAAAGCATGAATGTGAGCTCATGACATTTTAATTATATATTTAAACCCCTGAAAAATTCCAGAAGCAACGTAACCAACAGCAACGCACATCCCTGGTGCCCAGATTATGGCCTCTATTACCACTCTCCATGGAAAGAAACCAAGGCTTCCAGAAGAAATGGCTAATTCGTCTGGGGAGAAAAGAAATAAGATGAGGCTGGGACCTTTTATTGTATCAGAAAAACAAGGGAGCCTGCAAAGATTAATGGGACTGTGCCAAACAGATCGAGGAACCAATGTGGAAAGGCTACCCCTAGTCAACGTTGTGACGATTTGGACCTCAAAGACAATAATGAGTTTAGTGGATTGAAACAGATTGAATCAATGAAAAATCAATGAGTATATAATGATACTATAAAAGAGAAAGTCATAGAAATCACATTTGTCACCATTTGAGGTAAGTACTTACACAACTCCTCTCTTTGAAAATTGGGAAATAAAGAAAAACGATCATTTATCTTGTCTTTCTGGTGGCATCTGGTTTCAGGGTAATAAAAATAGCCCACTTGTTGAGGGAAATTTCTTCTTTACCTAGGAATATTAGCTAATAGATAAAGGAGGAGTGGTAGAATTTTTGAAACATTTTAGAAACTCTAATTAAATTAGCTGCTTCAGGGAAGGATTACCAGTTGGTGTCAAAACCAGTAGGTGAATGGTTTATACTAATAAATTCATCTAGTGCCAAAGAATACCACACAGATTTCTTTCTGGTCCCAAGAGAAAGAAGTAATTTTTACAATGGAGAGACTGAATTGTCCTTATTTTAACCCAAGATCAATGTTAGTATCAACAAATACATGTCTTCTGGCATACTACAATATTATATACCTAAAATCAACTAAAATAGCCAGAAATGTTTAACTTGAATGCATTAATTTTTTTTAATTTTTTTTAAAATTTTATTTATTTATTTGACAGAGAGAGAGATTACAAGTAGGCAGAGAGGCAAGCAGAGGGAGAGGTGGAAGCAGGCTCCCCACCGAGCAGAGAGCCCCATGCGGGGCTTGATCCCAGGACCCCAAGGTCATGACCTGAGCTGAAGGCATAGGCTTAACCCACTGAGCCACCCAGGCACCCCTGCATTAAGCTTTTTAACATAACTTCCAGCATATGGGAGATTCATGAGATGAGAGACATTTGTGCCAAACGAAAATGGCCAGGCAGATAAGGATCATTCTCTCTTGAACAAGTCAGTGGCATAAGAAAGAAAGAGTTGGGGAGGCTACACTAGATTAAATGAAACCAGGGACAAAAAAAAATGCCGGTAAAGGCTTCACAACCAGAGTGATGGGAAGCCCCAATATGCACTATTTGACAATTTCCATGATGATGATTTTAAGTACCTGTGTGATATCAAGCAGCTTGCACAACTCCTTGTGCACAGTACAAGCCAGCTGTAGTTCATATACCGCTGCTGGGGGCCATCACACCTAGTCAGTGTGGTCCCAGACTGCTACAGGAGAAACAAACTGACTACAGGAGTCATGTGAATGTCCTCTGGGAGAACATACGACAAGTCTGCAATTCAAGAAAATGGAAAGGTGGACCTCATGACTGCAAAAAGAAGCAGTTTGCAGGTAAGTGTGTATAGTATGATCTCAGTTTGGTGTAAATATGCACAGATGGATATGCAGGAAGGTGCTGGCCCTGTTGACTTCTGGGTGACGAGAATGTGCCGTCGCTTTTTGTCTGTATTCTCTAAATGTCAACAGTACACCTCCACTGGTGTTGCAACACTGGGTTGTAACACTACAGGAATATTTAAAAGAGAGATGATGAATGAGGCAAAATGGACATTTCGGAGCACAGAGGTACCATGCTAGATGGTGTTTGAGGAATCGATGTGTCTGTTCTCATCCTTCAAGAAGTTTTTGTTTGTTTGTTTTGTTTTTTTGTTTTTTGCCAAT
Source organism: Ailurus styani (assembly GCA_002007465.1). NCBI lineage: Eukaryota > Metazoa > Chordata > Mammalia > Carnivora > Ailuridae > Ailurus > Ailurus styani. Next base: position 218,254 of record LNAC01001166.1, on the reverse strand, counting down.
AGGTCCTGTTTGGGGCCCCTGGAAAAGAAAGTGGCTGCACCTGGAACATTTCACAAATAAAACAGAAGTCACAGCTCCTTAAGTTTTCCCTTTCCTTCCGAGAGTTCTCCGTGACCACTGCAGCCCGCTCTGTTTTGAATCCTCCCTCCACTTCAGTCTGAAAGAGCACTTTTTCATGTGTTTATTTACTCTATCACTCACTCCTTCACTCCGCCAATGGTTCTGGATCCCCTGCCACTTGGGGGGCTCAGCACAGACACTGAGCACGGAAACTCCAGTGCATGTTTGTGGCCCTTGGCAACTCACCTGGGACTCAGTGGATTCCTCTTCCCCATTATGGGGGTGTTTTGAGGGTGAAGACCATCACTCATGTATCATTGTTTCTATTGCAAAGTTTAGCACAGGACTGTTTACATACTTCTAAAATAATTACTGACTATCAGATGGGCTGACTCTTTTTGTAACTTCCTAAGACAATAAACATACCAACCAGTACAGGCCATTGGCTGGTTACCTCCAAATGTTTTTAATCATATACTCCCTCAGTACAAAAGTACATGAATAAAAACTGAGCGTTGTTTCTCAACATATGCATATTTCTTTATCCATGAATTATTTACATGTTATATACCACCATGCTAACTTAGTATGTCTAAATTTCATTATTTTTGTACAATAAAAGTATTTCCACACGTTCTCAAAAACACTGGGCTAAAGTAGCCTTCCTTTTGTCCTTTTTTGTCCTCTCTGCCCTTTTTCCAAAATCCACAAGGACAGGTAGCACAAAATTCTCATTTAAGGAAAGGGGGATATGGGAATCACCACCACCCTGGATTAAAAGCAATGCTCCCAGCCTCCTCCACCTCCTCTCCACCTTTCATCTGGAGGAAATGTCACCCAATGGGTCTTGCTCACGTATCTCCCATGCACACACACCTATACCTCTTCAACCTGGAATGTAAGCCAAGTAAATACAGCTTTGTTACCCACTGCATAAATAACACCAGCCACGATGTAGCTTCCAAATGGCTCCAGATGTGCTCTCTGCACACTGCCAGAGAGAAAATAACTTTGAGCGAGTGTCATTTCGGCAGAGAGCTAACTCAGTGATTTTCATCTGGATGAAATAAGGAAGAACTATCAGGACTTGTCTATTACCCATGCAGGTGAGATAGGAATAGAAACCTCTGCTCCGTCAAATTGAACGGCCTCGTACTTTAGCACTCTTAGACTCTGGTTTAACATCAAGATGTCTCAGGCTTTAAATGAAATGTCAAATATAATTTGGCTCTGGATTCCCAAGATATATGGTTGCCCTTGGAGAAAACTTGATAACTCAGCGTTCCTGTGTCAAATGTGTATCTACCTGATAGGGCACTCTATAAAGCCAGTCCCCCACTCTCCCTCCACCACATAAAAACCCTCAGCCAGCCTGATGAGCCAGGCTCCATTCCTTGCTTTAATGGGCATGAGACTCCACAAGGAAAATTTTTATGTCCACAAGGCGAAGGCCACTGCTCAGAGTTCTCTCTGGAACTCCAATCTGCATGGAATACGACAGCCCAGTATTAAAATGCAGAAACTTGCCAAGTCTTTGGACACAGTTGGCCAGGCCCACAGTAGCTTATCACACACATTACCTTCCCTTCAAAGTCTCCTGAGTTCTGCGTTTCACTGCCTCCAGTTTGGCATTAATTTTCTTAATCTGGAGGAGTATTAGACTTAGTCCCAAAATCCAGCAGAAGAAAAAAGGTAAAGAAGAAAAAATATATATATATATACACACACCCATGTATATAGCAGCCTGCTTCATTAAAGCAAAAGAAAGTCAGCCTAAATTTGGTAGAGCTGAGGAGCTGGTATTTGCTCAGCAACTATTAGATACTAGAAACAGAGTAGTGAAAGAGATCAAAAGACTCACAGTCTGTTCCAAAGCGATTTTTGAAAACTAACACGATAGCTAAAGAAATGTGACAGCCTTAGCCTTGAGAGTACATAAACATTTTAGTGGAATTTGATCTGTAATAAAGGCCTTTCTCTCACTGATACATTGGTGTGTCAGAAATCCCAAACTACAGCCAGTATGCTGAATGTAAATATGGCCGTGAACTGTGTCTATGGGAGGAGCAATGAGCCATCCTATTATGAACATACTGACTGCTCCTCATTGAGTACTTAAAATGAGCCTGGCAGTTTAGATCCATTATCTCTAATCCTCAGAACAGCAAAGGATGATGCTATGGTTTGAATTGTGTGCCCCCCCCACAAAAATGGTGTTGAAGTCCTACTCCCAGTACCTCAGAATGGGACCTCATTTAGAAACAGGGTCTTTACAGAGGTAATCAAAGTAAAGTGAGTTCACTGGGTTGGGGAGTGCTAATCCCAAGACCAGCGTCTTTACAAAAAGGAGAAGTTTGGACAAAAGACAGATACAGAGGGAAGATGAAGACAATGTGGAGATACAGAGTAATGTCACATGAAGATAGAAGATTGGAGTGAGGGCGCCTGGGTGGCTCAGTGGGTTAATGCCTCTGCTTTCGGCTCAGGTCATGATCTCAGGGTCCTGGGATCGAGGCCCGCATCGGGCTCCCTGCTCAGCGGGGAGCCTGCTTCCCCCTCTCTCTCTCTGCCTGCCTCTCTGCCTCCTTGTGATCTCTCTCCCTCTGTGAAATAAATAAATAAAATCTTTAAAAGAAAAAAAAAAAAAAAGAAGATTGGAGTGATCCATCTATTAGCCAAGAAATGCGTGAGGCCACCAGAAGCCAAGACAAGCATGGAGCAGATCCTTCTCTGATGTCTTTAGGGGGAGGGCAGCCCTACAAACACCTTGATTTCAAACTTCTAGCCCCCAGAACTATGAGATAATACATTTCTACTGTTGTAAGTCACCCAACTGTTAGTATTTTGTTATGGAAGCACTAGCAAACTAGTACAGAAGGTATTATCATTACTATGTTACAGAGGTGGCAACCAAGGCAGAATTCAAATTCAGTTCTGACTCAAGCTCATATTCAGGCGACCACAGCAATGTTTCCAAATTGGCTTCCACAGGCCTAGGATTCATATGTGCCCAGAATTCAAAGCTTTCGATTCAAAAAATTCTTAATTTTCTATTTCTATTGCAATGGTTTTTGAAATGATGAGTATATATGGGCTTATGTTAATGGCCATCTAATAACCAAACACTGCCCCATGATTTCCATGTCCAACCTTGTGTTTGGGTTGGTAATGGAGCTCGTTACAACTGGTACTACTTTAATTGTCACAAAATAATGAAAAAGAAGTACAGCATGTTTATTATGTAAATAATGATTTTGGCACAATGTGAAGTCCAAATAGCATCACAGCTGATTATGTGGAAAGAGGTCACAGTAGCTAAAACAGAAAGACTGTGGGCAAATTGAGTCATCATCACACAAAACAAAATAGGACACTCATGCTGACCTCCCACGACCCAGGCCATAGCAGCCAGTGGTTGTTTTTGTTTTTTTATTCCCCCAAATACCATCATCATATATGAGTAACACTGTTAATATGTTTTATTGGACTGTGTGTTTGTTCCTATTTAATTAATAACTTTAATATATTTATTATTGTGTTAAGAGCCAGAGGCATTAAAAAACATGTACCCACTTTTATGATTGTACAAGAGGTAAAATGATTTACCAAGACGTGAAATTGTGTTTTCTGGTCTGTATCGCCCATCACTTCCATTCCAGAGGGTAATCAGGCACTCTGTGTTATCTCACATCAGGAGTATTTGTGGGATCACACTGAAGCTGGGCTTTCTGTACGAACTTCACTTATTGAGGAAATATGCTGAGTATATTAGGAGGGGATGGAAGGAGGCAAAGATCCATGCTAGAGAAGGAGGAAGAAGTAGAAAAAGTGATGTCAGATTTACCCAACTGTGGAAGGGGAGAAAATCCCTCAAGGTCCCTCAAGTAGTAGAAATCCATGTCTACTACCCACTGGGACAAGGTGTAGGAGTAGAAGGTGGGATGAATTGCTGCTTCATGCACCTTGGAGAATTGGATCCTAGGGATTCGTGGACCCCAGACATGGTCTAGAGGGAGCACAGCAATAGACTTGAAGTTGCCCTGAGAGCCTGGACAAGACCACCTCATTGATAAGTTGTACAACCAATGGCTTACAGGTTTTGTCACTGCCTAAGACTCTCCCAAGATCTTTGTACAACCTTTAGTAGATGTGTTAGCTGAGACACAGAGAACAGTAATAAGATCAAGACTCAGTATCCTGCTGGCCTGGCAGGTTAAGAGCTCAGAGCCTTATTCAGTCTGAATGAAAGTACATAAAGTAATATAACATATCTGGTACACTCAAATATTCTGCATATCTACTGAATTGACGTTATAACTTAAAATTATCTAGGTCATTACTTTAAAATGCTTGGCATTATTCAGAGTTGCCTCCTATGGTATCAACTAACAAGTCAGCATGGGTTAGTCTACCTGCTAGTTAGCTGTCACCTTGGAAACCGAGGAGCAGAGCACTGAGGGATGCGGTGAGTGGATTTATAGACTTAAATACCAATTCCAGATAACAAGAGAAGAAATGTCACATGACTGATTGCCAAATGAGTTGCACAAACAGTATCTGCTTAAAAATAAGAGCTCCTTACACTTTCTCAGGTTAGAGTTTTATAGAACATTTCCATACATCTACTTCACTCAGTCTTACTGAGCTAGCTAAAAACGGGCTATAGCCATATGAACCTGGTCCACCACCACCAAATAAATACTCTCCCACCCACTCACCAGTATTTGTCACTCCTCTGGAGAGGAACACAGAAGGTGAAGACACTCAAGAAAACACAAGATAACTGGGTATCTAAGGAAGATGGAAGAAAGTAAACTTTTGAAGGTAACTGCTATTACCTGGGGGACTCGGACAAGGTTTTACCCTCGACCTATAGCCCTGAGTTCCACACAGCTAGTCAGTCACTAGGCTCCATCTGAAGATCTTTCTCCAACCAGCCCTCCTCTCCTTGTCTATCCTGCTTACACTAGGCCTTCATTATCCTACATCTACACATGGCATAAGTTTCTTAACTGCTCTCTCTGCTTCCTTTCCGAGGCCCCTTCTGACTGGCAAATGATATGGTAGCGCCACATACCTACAGCTTGTCAGTAGCCTTCCACCCACCCCCGACCCCAATGTGATTGGCCTCTGTAGTCCAGACGGCCACTCCTGCCTCACAGACCCGACTTGCAGACTTGCTGTGCTGAGTTCACCAACCTACCATCAAGCTTGTTCTCAAGGCTCTGCCTAGAATTCCCTCCTTGCTGTCCTTTCTGACAAGACCCCTCCTGACAAGATCCTTCTAGATCTCTCGCTTCCTCCATGCTTGACCACCTCAGGCACTCCTGCCTCTCCCTCCCATTGGACTTGTTTAGTGCCCGGCTCCTATTAACAGTTAACAGTGTGGTTACGAATAGTTTGTATTTAATGGGACATCTCCCATTGTCTTAGAATCTGGGCGAAAACTGAGAAAAACAAATATGTACCCACACATTCTAGGGAGAAGCTGAAGACCACCTTATCATCCAGACTGTGTGAAAGAACAGGAAATGTGAACGGAGGGTTCAGTGAAGGAACAGGAAGTTCTTGGCTTCTCTCAACCAAGGGGCTGGAGGAAGGACTTGAAGAGCATCATTTTCAGATCCTGGCATAGCTGCAAGAGGAGGCTGCAGTCCCACCCCCCAGCAGGACATTGACTGTGCCACTGAGTCTCGGGCTTCACAGCAGCCAGGGATCCAAGTGAAGCCCAGACTATTCTTGGGAGAGCTTGGCCTTAAGGAACACACACAGACAGGGAGGCTGAAAACTTCTTCCCACCTGGAGGACCCTGGAGGTGTAGGGCTGGCCGGAGGAGCCCAGGATGACAGGGGGAGGGCAGCGGGATGCAGTGGAGCAGTGTCAGACTTGACCTGTGCCTGTCAGTTTCCTGTGGATCAAGTGCATGGCACAGAGGATTCACAGCAGAGCTGGAGGCAACGTGAGGAGATCCTGCCCAAGAGGGCTGGATGATTCTGGACTGACTTCAGAGAATGGGAGCTGGAAAGGGGTTGCCAGGAGTCATTCGGAGAATGTGGCCCCCACATCAAGCAACCAGACTGCAGAAATCCTGATGATGGATGTGGGTGGTGGTGTGGGCAGGTGGACCTGTGAACAGCCTGCCTCCGTGTCTCGGGCTGCAGCTGTACACCTGCTACAGGGAAGGCGTGGGTTCTGTCTTACAAACTATGAGTCGTGTGAATCACTGCCTCCCCATCACTGCAACATCTAATGCCTGACCTCTGCTCTCCCACACCACCCCCTAGCCCTGAAGGAACATGAAGCAGGAAGGGAAAACATGGAAACAAAATGAAGAAAGAGATCACATTGGTCCCCCACACCCCCCCCCAAAGGTCCCAAGCCACCAGTTCAACCTGCTCTGAGAGAAGAGAAGCTTTAAATTAAACAAGATCTTTCAAGTTTTAAAAATGACATAATTTGGCTTCTGAATACCTGGAAGGGACTCTACATTGTCAACAAGGAAAAGGAATGGCCTTGCTTTGGAATCTGCCCACGATGCCATCAAGAGGCAAGGAAGGGGGGCGCCTGAGTGGCTCAGTTGGTTGAGCGACTGCCTTTGGCTCAGGTCATGATCCCAGAGTCCTGGGATCGAGTCCCACATCGGGCTCCCAGCTCCATGAGGAGACTGCTTCTCGCTCTGACCTTCTCCCCTCTCATACTCTCTCTCACTCTCTCTCTCAAATAAATACAATATTTAAAAAAAAAGAGGTAAGGAAGGGAAGTGAGATAAAGCATGCTGAAGGAAATAGGCCACTTCCTGTTTATACTCTCCAAAGTTCAGCTCAAGTAATAAATTCATTTTTTCTCACATATGTATGTATGTGTGTGCACATGTACGTGTGTAGGGACATATGCGTGTGTGTATATACAAAGGAAATGTATGTATGTAAGTATGTATGCACACAGACATCCCTTTAGTCTGTAGCTTTTTGTAGAAAAAGGCACATTTGTTCATTTGTGTGAGGTCTCAGCAGTAAATGAAATTTCTGTGGGAGAACCTGAAGAGAAAGTGGGCAGAGAGGAGGCTACAGCTCCATAGTATACTCCCCAGTGAACTACTTGAAGGTATTGTTCTAGTGACCCACTGCCGTGTCACAAACTACCCCAAAAGGTAGTGGTTTGAAAATATATACATATATTTTTATGTGAAATTTAAGTACGTGACTGGATAATATTAGGAAGAGGTAAACCCATATAAAATCAAGTACCGCTCTCTCTTGGTTGGATTTAATTGTTCGAATCCAGAAAGAAATGGAGGGTACTCATGCCTAATAAATTATCAGAACCTCAAAAAAAACTATTTTATTTTGTCTCACATTTTTGTGGGTCAAAAATTTAGAACAGGCTAGAATGGGGAGTAGAAATCTGAGCCAGGTAGCATCAGCTGGGGCAGCTGAGGAAGGAGGGGTCACATCCCACAGGGTAACTGCCCTCACTACACTGAAGCCTGGCTGCGTGCCTGCCGGCTGATTCTGGCTGAAGACCAGGAGCCTGGGTGTCTCTCCAAGGTTCCCGCTTCTCACAGCAGGTGGCCAGGTTCCTGAGAAAGCATCCCCAGAGCAAGGGTATCAAAAGGCACAGGCAGATGCTACAAGGCCTTTTATGACTAATCTCAGGAGTCTCAGAACATCGCTTCTGCCACATTCTTTTGGTCAAGCAAATCGCTAGAAGAGCAGGATCAGACCCCATCTCTCAACGAGAAGAACAACAATCTGTGGCCATCTTTAAAAAGATTGATTTACTTTAAGAGACAGAAAGAGCGAGTGCAAGCATTGGGGAGAGGGGACAGGGAGAGTCTCAAGCCGACTCTGTGCGGAGTTCAGAGCCGGATGCAGGGCTTGATCTCAAGACACTGAGATCAGCACCTGAGCCCAACACTTAACTAACAGTGCCAACCAGGCACCCCTCTGCCATTTTAAATCCCCACAGGGATGATGAGATGCATTCCATGGAAAGGGAGGGAGGCTCCCCCTTTAGTTACTTCTTTCTTCACCTCATCTTTACAGAAACGTGACACTGCATGGATATGGCAGCCAAAAAAAAGCTGGGTCTTCATTACACCCAGAGTCAACTGTCTCCGCTTAAGCAAGTCATGCAAGCTCTCCCTGCAGGTCAGAAAAGTGCTGTTTCCCCAGGTTTCAGTGAAGTTAGAGGCCACGTGCTAGCACAGCCTGCGAGCCAAACATTGCCTCCAGTTTGTTTGGTGTAAACACTGCTTTAATGGACATATGCGCACATATATATTAAAGCATATATTTGCTTAACGGACACACTTTAGAACGGGATGATGCCACATACCATTCAGATATGGCAAACCGGACATACATTCCGGCACAGCCCCAAACCATTCAGAACTGAGGGTCTGCTCTGAGGAGGGGCAACCCCTCTCTGGTGCCTCCATCCCTGGGGCACGGCCCACACCAGGGAGAGAAGGCATCAGGTCTGCTTCTCTACCACGTGGTGTGATGGTTAAGAGCACACCCATGTTGGCTTTGTGAGGCAAGTATTCAAGTCTGGCTGCCTTAGTTTCACTGTCTGTCTTATAGAGATGATAACAGTGACCTGCCTCCAAAGGTGTGGTAAGGACTGAATGAACTTACATGTATTGTATTAATAATTGATATAATATAATAATTAATATATTAATAATATATGTAGAATAGTGCTTAGCATATATTATTATCACTTTCAAAGTACTATAAACATAGTAAGAATCAAATGAAAAGATTAATGTAAAATTACTTTGAAAATGTGCAGGCTTGGGGCGCCTAGATGGCTCAGTGGGTTAAAGCCCCTGCTTTCGGCTCAGGTCATGATCTCAGCGTCCTGGAATCGAGGCCCGCATCAGGCTCTCTGCTCAGCAGAGAGCCTGCTTCCTCCTCTCCCTGTCTCTCTGCCTGCCTCTCTGCCTACTTGTAATCTCTCTCTCTGTGTCAAATAAATAAATAAAATCTTAAAAAAAAAAGAAAAAAAAGAAAACGTGCAGGCATATATAGGTACCAGATTATTATATCTTTATTACATGCAGCATAGATTTTTTAAAAGTTGTTCTTTCTTTTGTTTTAATTCAAGTATAATTAACATACAATGTTCTGTTACTTTCAGATGTACAATATAATGATTTGACAATGGTATACATTTCTCAGTGCTCATCACGGTAAGTGTCTCTTAATTTCTCTTAGCAGTTTCACCCATTCCCCCATACCCTACTCCCCTCTGGCAACCACGAGAGGCTTGTTCTCTGTATGAAGAGTCTGGTTTTTGTTTTTTGTCTCGTTTTTTCATTGTTGCTCATTTGTCTTATTTCTTAAATTCCAAATGAGTAAACTCAAAGTGGCTAAAATCAGAAACACAAGAAATAGTAAGTGTTGACAACAATGTGGAGAAAAAGGAACCCACATGCGATGTTGACAGGAATGCAGACCAGTGCAGCCACTATAGACAGCAGGATGGCGGTTCCTCAAAAAATTAAAGATAGAGGAGCACCTGGGTGGCTCAGTCAGTTAAATGTTTGACTCTTGGTTTTGGCTCAAGTCATTATCTCAGGGTTGAGCCCCTTGCAGGGTTCCACGCTGGGTATGCAGCCTACTTAAGATTCTCTCTCTCTAAGGATGCCTGGGTGGCGCAGTGGCATGGGCCTCTTGGTTTCAGCTTAGGTCGTGAAAGACCCCTTAGTCTCAGGGGTCTTTAAATGGAGTTTCGCAAAGGGCTCAAACTCAGCAGGAAGTCTGCTTGAGAGTCTCTCCCTCTGTCCCTCCCCCACTCACTCACTCGCTTGCCCTCCTCCCTCTTTCTCTCTCAAATAAATCTAAAAAAATAAATATTCTCTCTCTCCCTTTCCCTCTGCCCCTCCCCACCTCCCTTTCTTAAAAAAGAAAAAAAAATAGAATTACTATGCGATCCAGTAATTCCACTACTGAGCATTCATTCCATGGTTAGTAGTTCTATTTGTAGAAAGCTCTTCCTTAAATTAAGCCTCCACGAAGACTGTCATACCATCTTTCCACATAACCAAATTTACTTGCTCCTGTGAACTTCTGTAGGACTTGTTTTCTGTACTTTTCCTCTGGCATCAACTTCCTTATTTCTTCAAACATATATCATCTGTCAGACCCGGTGTAGGAGACCAAAACTACGACAGTGAATATCACCCAATTCCCACATAAGAGCAGTTCACAGATGAGTGTACCTGTCTACAAGGACTGGAGGATGCTCCGTGCAACAACCATTTCACTCTTTCCTGCATAAAAGTAACACCACCCTTATTTCTCTGATGGGTTAACTTATTAAGTGCTTCCATAGACCTTACAGCAATTGATTCTCAGAAGAGCTCCGTGGAATAAACTCTATTGTTCCCATTTTAGAGCAGGAAACCGAAGATTGTGCTGTGCTCTCGCCACACCATCCCCTGACCCACTTCCACGGCCTAGCACGGGTTGGCCCCAGAGCACACTGGAGAAAGAGGTTCAATATGTGAATAAACCACACCAGAGCCAGTGAGGAGCTGGCACAGTCCTGGCCAACGCCATGTCCAAAGCTGAGCAGCTAATTCAGTCCAAAAGCAATGGAGCCTATTAGAAAACAACCCATCGAGAGAGGAACAGTCGGAGAACAGACGGCTCCAGGAGGAGCACCTCCAAGAAAACATGGAGACGATGGAATGTCTAGTGTGTTTAACTCTATAAAAGCCTTTAATAAGAAGTCATTGGATTTAGGGGAAAAATTAGCAACAGACAAGTGGAAAAAATGACCGAATTTTAAAATGAGGCGATTATAAATCTGGACAAAACAAAAATATCTAAAAGAAAGAAAACATAATTTATGTATAATCCTTGGCTCAGAGGTAAATGACATGAAGCATGTGTCTGTGGAGACAGAACTCTTTGTCTGCCAGAACGAAGCAGGGACAGAAAACCAAAGGGTGGTTGCCAGGGGGGGGGAGGAATGGAGAACTACTGTTTCATGGGTACCGAGCTTGCATTTTACAAGAGGAGAAGAGTTCCAGAGATGGGTCGCACAAAACACGCGTGTACTTAAGGCCACTGAACTGCACGCCTAAAATTTCACCTTAGGTGTACTTTACCACAATTAAAAAGTGCTCTTAAAATAAACAACAAACAAAGATATGACAGCCCAAAATGTGATGGGGTCATAAGCAGACAATATTCAAATTCTTCCCAACCAGCCTGGCATGGCTGTGGGACCGTCAGAAGGGACACACACAATTAAACTGTGAAAAAGTCAGCCACCCACTGCATGCTTCCTCCACAATATTCAAATCCAAGCTTTAACCTTTTGTATCTACAGGACGGCTTCGTGCTATGAGTACACAGTGTCATTCTGGAGGAACTGAGCCTAGAGCAGAAGTCAGGAGACCCAGCACATAATACAGCAGAAAGATCACAGAACCTACAACCAGAAGGCGCCGAGTCTAAGCTTTGTTTCCTCCCTGCTTAGCTGAGTCACTAACCTTCTGTAAACTGTGTAAAGCAATCTTTACCTACAGTGCCAGGAACATAATAGGAATTCAAGAAATATTTGTTGAATAAATCAGGAAAGAAAGAAAGCTTTAAAGGGATCATAAATACGAAAGGTTACTGAGGCTGTATGTGGTGATGGGTATTGGCTAGACCTGTGGTGATGATTCCACAAGGTATACAAACATCAAATCATTATGCTGTGCACCTGAAACTAAGACAACATTGTAGTCAATTATGCCCCAAGAAAAAATGTAAAGCAATGACCATCCCCACCACCCTGCCAAAAAACAGAAAAGAAATCCGACCACTGAGATTCTTTCCAGCCTACTCCAACTTGTTCAAACCTGATAAGCCCTCCTTAATTACCAAATTATTGAACAAAGGTGGGATCAACACTCTAGGATTTTCCTCAATCAGCTCTCCAGCTGAGTCACCCACTGAATTCGCCCTCTCATGAAATAAAAAATAGAAAGTGTACAAACAACAAGAAGGTGAGCACTAAATCTTGAGTCCCCTAAATCATAAATCAGAAAAATAATACTGCCTAGAAGAGTTAGCTCCAGTGGGATACAGAGCTGGAAGGCACTGCACAGGATGATGAAGTTTTTAAAGGGAGGTCTTCAAAATGGAGAGGTAAGGGCAACAAACACAGACATTCTGAAATTCACCCTTGTATGGGAAGAAAGCCCCAAGGACAGACAGTCAGGGATTCCTTTGGATCTCTCATTTTGCAGTCTCCTCCCAGAATTAGAAATTGGAAAGCCCACAGCACTGGTAAATCCAGAGTCTTGGATTTAGTGATTCTGGCATTAAATAGTTGAATGAGCCCAGTGCAGCCCTTTTGATCTTCGTGAACTTCAGCAGCTTTATCTGTAAGATAAGGGCATGGTTAAGATGGTGTCTCCAGCCCCTTTAGTTCTAAGGTTCTTTGAATCTGTAAGTCTGTTCCCCTGTAGTATCCAAGAGTTTTGCTATTAGACAAATTTGGTGACAACGCTTCTAAGAAACCGCTGGGTAGAAAGGAGGACAGAGTGGAAGCGAGGCCATTTGGCTCAGAAAGTATTTTCTCGCTGCTCTCAGGCATGGGAGGGGCTGTCACTGACAATCTTAGGGTTCATGAATAGTGCCCAGTGACTATCCACACACTTCTGCAATCAAAGATGTCCCTGGAAGATTGACGTCCTGTAAAAGGCAAAGGGGAAAGACAATCTAACCTCCATCAATGAGGAATTGCGAAGAAGGAGGGTTTGAAGAATTGAACAGATTGCAAGAGCTGGGGAAGATGTACAGTATTCAAAAGACCCAAATCATTCATTCAGCTCTTCATTCATTCTTCCAACAGATATTTATTTAGTCCCTTCCAAGTAGAAATAATTAAAACAATGCTGAAAAATGCCTTTCTATTTGAACGATGCTTTATAATTTTAAACACGGTCTTATTTTATAGTTTCATCTGATTATCTTAACAATCTTGTTGGGATATAAATGGCAGGTTAGTATGGTTCCTGCTTAAGAAGAGAACAAAACTTAGAGAGGTTAAGTGAGTTTAATGAGCATCACAGAGATAATTCACTGAGAAGTCAGAATTAAAATTCAGCTTTTCTTATTCTTGCTTTTATGTTCCTCCTCTAACACACGGACATGACCATCTGCTCCAACAAGTTCTACTCTTGCCCTATCAAGTGGATGACCTTGGGCCTCACCATGTTAAAGCCCTTCCTTTCCTCCCTTTGGTTACTTGAGAACAAAAAAACTGGAGATAGAAGACATATAAGAGGGAAAATATTACCCAAAAGGAAATGAGAATGTACATTTTCTTCCCAAGAGGTAACAGACTGGTATTCCTGGACCCTAGGTGGGCTCCCGGCTCTGACACTAGCTCTATGTTAGCTTCTCTGGACCTCAGGCCTACACCTCCCAAACCGATGATCACATTTTCCCAACCCAATGTAGAGCCTGGTTTCTAGTAGCGAATCAGGTAGAAAATGTAGAAGCCCCTTGAAAACAAGAAGTGAAGCCATAAATGTGTGGTGTGGTTATTATGGTTGTTAAATGAGAAGATTTAATAGCCAACGTTGGCTTGACGTCAGGCTTGGAGATCAAGCAAATCCAGAGGAGAGGAATTTGGATGCAACTCCTATCCAAAGGAGCAAATTCCAGAAGCAGCTCAATGCCCGGAAAATAAGGAACAGTTGGTCTCACAGCTTGGCGAGGCAGGAGAGTTGGCACATACGCCCAATCATTGTGCTCTGCCTGGTGAATCGAGTGTGCCTCGCCAGGGGCTGGACATTAGCCTCCTTCTGGCCAGAGAGAAGCAAGCCAGGTCCTAGGCAAAATCACAAAGCAGAAATCCTCTGCCATCCTCCTCCCCCATTTCTTCCTCCATCTCCCTGTTTCCTCACTTCATAGTCCCCTAGAGGTGCCCAGTGGCCCCTAATAGCTCATGCCCCTGACTCCAGGGGCCTGTGGAGACAGCACCCTGTGCTGCAGATATTTCTGCCCCTTGCCCCCGAATTCACTGAAACTGCACTGCTCCTTCCTTGTCCTGCTCTCAGCAAGCTGCCGGCTAGAAAACAGAGCTAATAAGAAGCTCACACTGAAAAGCTTCTAAAAGATGATCAAATATAAAAGTAACTCCTCTCAGGATCACTAGTATAATAATAAGCTTTTGAATAATCTTCCCAAAAGAAAGAATTCATGAATATAAAATGGATTATCTCCAGGAAAATCAGTGGCATCACAGGGCTGACATCCTGAGGCTAAGACTTGAGGAATAAGGAGAGAATTCTACTTAATCTCCTCTAAAAACCTTACATTTCAGGACCTGACAAAGTTCCAAAAAAATAGAATCATTAAACAAAAGCCAAAAAACACATATGAAGCATATTTAACAAAATACTAGCTTTCATCAGTTCTAAATAATGGGTATATAGAGATTACATTTCTCTTTTTTGAAATTAAAAAACACACACGCACATTAAATTGGCTCTGGAAACATCCAATGGATAATGCAATGTTAGTAAGACGAGTAGTGTGGTGACTGATGTCTACTGAGGGCTCGGAGTAACACACATCCAACTCTGGCTGTGCACCTTGATTCACTTCTTTTTAACAAATTCTTCACTCTTCAACACGTTCAGATCTGAGGTCACTAGGGGTTTCCCTGGCCATTGGGAATCTCGGTCTCCTCTAGAAGACACCTGAGGGTTTGAAACCTGCCTAGTTGCTCAGTATGAGCACTTGTTCTGTATCCTATAGAGGGACCCATACTGGACAGAAACCCAGAGACGCAGCCTGCAGTGGGCATGTGTTTTCTTTCAAACACCTGACATCCTTCCCTAGGTGAACCACATCATCCCCATTCCATATGGTTCTAGTCTGATTCAGTCCAGGTCCTCCAAGAAGTAGACACCAGGTCTGGATGAGTAAGCAGGATATTCCTAAGAGGAAACTCCACTGAAGGATTGAGAGAGAGCAGAAATACATAATGAGAACCTTCCTTTCAGACCCCAGTGGAGGTCTACCGTCTACAAGAGAAGAAAGGGACGGAATAATGGGGTAGAAAAGGCCTCAGACTACAGGGCAGTTCTGAGAGTCTCAGCCAGACCAATGGTGGGGGTGGGGGAGTGCCTGAAACTCACTAGAGCCCATTAGAGGACTCCGTCACCCTGACTGGGCTTGGTCATTGACTGGGAGCAGCCCAGGCCTGGCCTAAATGATGTAGTAGATCTAAAGGAGCAGCAGCTGCAGACACTCAGTCAGCTATGCTCCCCACAGCAGGTGCTCTAGATGGGTGATCCATCTAGGACATCTCCATGGCTGCCATCTGCTGGTCCTGTCAATCATACAACCTAACACACCAAGAGAGGGACAGAGGAAGAGCCAAGCTAGACCCCTCAGAGCCCATCTCTGGGCTCTGGATATTGGAAGGAAGCAACTCCTGTTCCCACTGAGGAATCCACAAGGCCACCAACTTTTCTTGGCAAATACTGGAAGCCAAATTGCATCCCGGAGAAAATAAGACCAAATCACAGATGAAAATGAATTCAAATTGGGAAGCCCAGAAGCTCGGTCATTAAATATCTTCTTTTCATTTTTTCTCATTCTAGCTTAAGTTATATTTCTGCTATAGTAAAAATAGTTATTTGCCTAATACCTGCATGCTTTCCCTGTCATTATCATCATAGATCAGATCTTGAAAGGCCCCTGAGTCACCTAGCCCTTACTATACATTAAAATAATCTATGGAATTTTGTTTTGATACCTACATTGGACCCCACCCTAGTCCAATTTAAATCAGAATCTCTACAGGTAGAGCCCACCTCTCAGTTTTGTTGGTTTTGGTTTTAACTCCCCAGGTGATTCTGATGTCTACCCAAGGTTCAGAACTACTGGTCTTATCAAACCCTCATTTTGCAGATGTGAAAACTGAGGTTCAAACAGAAGTGACTGGTCCCAAATCCACAAGTTCTTGGAGATAGAGCCAGGAGTTAAACAAAAATTGCCTTAATTCTAATCTGATTTTTTAAAAACATGGTATGTCATCTCACCTTTCTTCTTTAAAAAGTCTATGTTACTCTGTCTCTTCAAGTGCTTGGAGTTATTTACTTAAGTATTGAAACAGGAAAAAGTTACCCCTCTCTGAAACAAGACCCAAGTACAAAACAAAGAGTCCATTACTCCATCATCACAAGTCACCATCTCACAGGGTCATCCTCCCCTTTACAGTCCTCAGCTGTTCAATGCTGGAGGAGAGAAGAGCCACACCATCATGGACAGAAGCACGGAACAGGAGAAGAGTGTTGGTTTTCACTGTGGTTGCACTCACACACAATGGCTGTTGGTTTTCTACAGCCTGAAATAAAGATGCATCTCCTTCGCACTTAGGAAATAATGATTCCTACAACTCTAAACCCAATTAACATATAACATTACTCAGGTTTTTGTCTTCTGAAAAGCCACCCTATTTCTGAGTCCTCTAGCTATAGGCATTTCAACCTCATTAAACACGTTATCATTTAAAATATTAGTAGAAGAAAGAATGCAAGCTTGTGGCATCACAGCAACTAAGCAAAATAAATTTTAAAAAAAAGTATGAGTTAATGATGACCACATCTGGGTGACAGGATTTGGGATCTAACACAACATGGGAGGGGCCAAAGTAAAGGAGACCATGACCAAAAGTC
This sequence comes from Ailurus styani, assembly GCA_002007465.1. Classification (NCBI taxonomy): domain Eukaryota; kingdom Metazoa; phylum Chordata; class Mammalia; order Carnivora; family Ailuridae; genus Ailurus; species Ailurus styani. The sequence goes on along the minus strand of LNAC01001166.1, from coordinate 201,489 downwards.
TAGGCAAGCTGAGGGATGAGACGATAGTCAATGGTCTGAGGACGGGTACCAAGTCCAGAGCAAAGGTGAATGGGTACAGGGGGAGATCAAGGAACATATCAAGGCCTGGGGAGATCAGGAACATATCAAATCCCTGGAAAGGGGATTCATGTTTTGTTCTGTTTTGTTTTTTAATATATTTCTTTTTGGTTTTATTATTTTTAAAGATTTTATTTGTCAGAGAAAGAGAGAGAGCAGGGGGAGTGGCAGGCAGAGGGAGAAGCAGGCTCCCTACTAAGCAAGCAGCCCAATGCGGGACTCGATCCCAGGACACTGGGATCATGACCTGAGCCCAAGGCAGACACTTAACCGACTAAGCCACCCAGGCGCCCCAGGCAATTCATGTGTTAAGGGAAAATGGTTTCAGTTACCACTGCAATGACAATTCTACCAAAATGTTTTCTCTTGAAGGATAGAGTAGAAGCACTGTACGTTGTAAATCAGTACCGAGAACTCCTGATTCTGTCACTAACCGGTTTTGTGACTTTAGAGAAAGCATCTCACCATTCTGGGCCACAGTGTTATGACTGTAAGATAAAAGTGGTGGACTAGATCAGTCAGCAAATATTTTTTGGATACTCGTTTGCATGCTAGCCATAGGACACTCAGTTCCTTGTTCTTGTGTAACTTAGTGGATAATGATTTTTAAGCATTTTGATATGACCCACTATAAGAAATATACAAATACATTTTAAATCATATACCTGTATGTGTGCATAAAAATAAAAATTCTATGAAAACTCTACTAATCTTATTATGTGCAAAACACCTTACTGTACTGGTCTGTTCTAATTTTTTTAAATGCTATCATTAAATTGATTTCATGCCTGACTAAAGGGTTATGACAGTGGTTTGCAAAACATCATTCCACAGGATAGTCTCTAAGATTTCTTACAGCCTTTTAAATCAATGATTCCATCACTCATCTCTCATCTCTTCAAGCTTCTGCAAGCAAGTGACCATTTATTTAATTTGTGTTTAAAGTTGGGTCCTTTATAATCATGTGGACAGTCAAAGTGACCTTCTAGACCCAGAAAAGATCCACATATGGAGTAATTTTGGCCAGAGCACACAATATTATTTCTAACATGCCCTATCTACTGACTTTCATGAGTTTCCTGATGTTGAATAGCTTTGAAATGCCCTTCCCCCCCAAATTTCATACCCTCTTTTTTTATTGTTAGAGAAAATCCACACTCCCCCAACACCTCAACTTCACAGAAAAAAGAAACACTGCCCATGGCAGAAGGTAAATTCAAAACAATATTATCAACCAGGTATTTCCAGGAGAATGCCTTTTTTCCCTTGTCATTTTGCCCCAGCAGAGCTGTGTTATCTAAGAACATAGTGCTTGCACCAAAAGGAAAGGTACTTTTGAAACAGAGCTATGCAACAGGATGGAAAAAAAAAATTCTACTTTCTGATAAAGAAACTGTGCTTTTCTTGTTTTACGAAGAACAAACTGGGCCAAAGATGATCCTCCATTTTAGTGTTTGGTCAATTGCTTATTAGTTCCCCAAAGAAGGAAATTTCTAAAAGGTGGAGAATAAAAGGAATTTTTCAAACGTGTGTTATTAAGAATGTGACACACTCACATCCAAGAGGCCCTAACCCTCTCTGTTCCTTAATTGGGCAGTGTGGTCTGATGGAAATACATGGAATCAGAGATGGAAGATAAGAATCTGAATCTGGACTCTCTTACAAGTAGATTGATACAAATAATGACTAAACGGCTTTATTCTTCCCACTGAGAAATTTACAAAATATGTGACATTAATAAAAGAAAATAAATAGGTAGAGCAACGAGTTTTTGTACGAATTGCATAACAACTGTGAAATCTCTAGCACCTGGGAACTCCACAAATGTCAGTTCCCTCTCATCACGTGGGTCAAATAGGTGCTCTGCCAACTCACAGAGAAGCTAGAGGTCAGTGGAGGCTGGGGGAGGGGGTGATGTGGAACCACCATACTGAAGGCTTGGGATAATGGTGGATGGCTAGGTGGATGGCTAGCAAGTGGGTGGCTAGGATTTCTAAAATCCACAGGGAGGGGACTCTGGCAATCATGTCACTATGGAAAGAGAGAAAAATCATTTAGTTAAAGTCATAAATAATGATTTGAATCCCACATCTTGTACTTTCTAACTCAGATCTTGGCCAGATTCCAGTTCATGCAAATCTCATCCCTTCATGTATTAAAAATAAAGGTTAATGTTGCCCGCCCTACCTATATAATAACCTCCTTGTAAAAGGGATGGTTCTGATAAGAGAATTTTATAAACTGTATAGTGTCTAAGAATTCAAATTAATAATATTCTTTCCCCAAACAAGCGTCAAGGACCTGGCCTGGAGTCTGCAGACACAACTGTGAGAAGCCTTGGCTACGTTTCTCCAACTGCCTGGAAAAAGATAAATGGGAGGAGAGAGCTAGGTGAGGCTTCACAAATAGCTGTGTATAAGCAGGTTCCTGAGAGGTAAAAAGTAGCTCACTAGTTACGGCAGGCAGCAGGGTTGGGGGAAACATGGCTGGAGGCAAAACTTAGGAGAAGATTCCCAAAGGAGAAATAACATGAACAGAAATCTGTAGTTAGTTCAGTTGAATCAAATACATATGCCTCAAACTGGGGAACCAAGATGAATGTGCCACCGGTTCTACCCCCGTAGATAGACAGTAAGGTCAAGGTGCCTCCCACGAGAAAGGCATGCTTGGGATGCCAGAGGCGAGTCAATCAATGCATAAAAATGTAGCCAGGTGACACAGAGAAGCAGATCACATCTCAGAACAGGAAACCAGCCAGTGTGAGCGCATGAGGACATACAAAAGCGTGTAGCATTCAGGGAAGGAAAATGGCCAGTCTGGGGGAGAACAAAGAAGCCAACCTATCTGTTCTATGCTTGTGATGATGGAACATAAACAAGGCTTACGCACAGCTTTCAGTAGACAGCTAGTGAGTCTTTATCTTGTGGGTGATGGGGCACACAACAGTCTTCTGAGCACACAAATGAGAGTATTAGGGAGAATATTTCCAGCAGCAGTGAGCTGGACATATTAAGGTGGAGAACTAGAGCCAGAGAAGACTGGTTGCAAAATAGAGGCTGAAAAAATAAACCAGGCCTGTGATGGTGATAACCAGACCAAAACAGCCAGGAGAAATGGGGAGATCAGACATATTTTCCTCATCTGTCAGATGGAGGTAGACTTCTTTCATAGTATCAGTTGAAGGTATTAGCTAACGTGGATTTCTTTCATTTTAAAATTCTGATACCAGGATATTCTCTGCTGTTTATTCCCCAGCTTATCTTTGAAAAGATCAACATCAGAGCCATTAACGCTGCAAGCCCAGCCCTGAATTGAACCAACTGAACCTGAGGCCAGAAAACAGAGAAGACTGTCTTCAATCAGCCAGTCTTGGTGGCCAACAAAGGAGAACAGCTCCATTCTTGCAACTCCAGTGTACCTCTTGTCACACTCGCATTTCACTCTAGAAATGATCCATCATTTTCCTGAGAGACCAACATACAGAACTAGGGTTGCAGAGGAGGAGGAGGGGTGGAGGGAGCAGTCAGTTCTTGACTCTCCTGGTTTTCAAAGTGAGAGGCATGACCCCTCCACCCCTCAGGCTCTGCCAACCCAGATCACACATTTACTATCAAATGGTCACTGAACCCTGCTGAGAAGCAGCCCTGATTTTTCCTGAGGCTGGAAATACAAAGAAAAACACATCCTAGGCCTGTGACATGTCTACAAGGAGTCCTTACGAAGGTGAGCAGCACTTTGCTGACTTCACTAGCCAATGGGTCTGGAATTCCCTCTGCACTGTTAAGTCCGGAATGCCTATTCCATGCATTCACTAGCGCTGACACACAGATTTGAATCTCAGTCTCCCTTGGATGATACCCCTTCAAGCCTGCCTTATCAATTCCCCTCACTGGGACCAGGCTATGTCCCTGAAATCTTGAGCTACTGACCGGGATATGGCCTGCAAGCAAATAGGCACCCTGCCATGGGTCTGACTTCCAGCATTCCTACTGCACAAAGACACTCACTGCTATTTCACCTGTATCACAATCTCTTGGATTCTGCGTGAATTAAATCTCAATTTGCCATGCATGTGTATCCAAATATTTTTCACTACAGATGCCTCCTTTGGGGTCAACTTGGCCAATTCGGTCAGTCCTCATATTGGCTGACCCAAGGGACCCAAGCTACTCCTCTTCACATGCTGCCTACTGCAGTCCCAAATACACCTCAGAACAGAACCATGCGGGACAGGACAAAAGCAACAGGTAGGGAAGACAGTATTTCCCAGAAAACCCAGAATAAAATGAGGCTTTCCCTAAACATTGGCAGCAAAGAACCAAGAAGTAAAAGAAAGGGCAGGCACTACACAACACATTGAGCCGCTGAGACTAGTGAACCCCAGATATATGGTTATTTGGACACGGCTTCATTTTGAATCCGGGCTCAGCTGTCCCAGTTAAACTGTTCGGGTTATTTACATGGAAGCGTTGAGCTGTTGTAGGGATTCTTCACCTACAGCTCCCAGGTTTATCTGTGTTCTAACCGATCGCTATGGTTCTCTGAACAAGATGAAAAGTAAAACAGAAATAAACCACCCAGAACCATCAAAAGGGGGCTCCTCCCTCCACTAATGAGCCACCACAGCCAAACAAACGAGGCTTTCTGATAATGCACATATATTGCCGTAGCCATGGAAACATACTTAGCAACAAAGAAACCTTGACCTTTTCCCATCTGTTTAGAATCTTCACGATGACACATTAATTTCAACATACGAAAACAAAAAAAGAAGGGCACAAATGTTCCATGTTCTGTAATCCCCAGGCAGCACCGAGCCAGTGTGGATATATCTCGTAGATGAGGAAGGGACGTCGCTGTTCGTCCTAGCCCAACACCCCCAGGTGGGACCCAGGTGACATTTTACTGGCATTAAGCAAAATGACTCAAAAAAGCTCTGCAGCTTACCGAGAGATTCCTGGAAAGGCTCCAAAATTGGGCCAGAGATGGAGAGCTATGACAGCAAACACTGGCCAGTGTAAATATTCCCAAGAGACAATAATGGAGATCTCCAGAAACTAATACGCTGTGAACACTACAGCTCTCTTTCCATGCAAGCTATTGTTAGCAGCCTAAGGCTGAAGACAATTGAGACAGATTCAGTTCAATTCTATCCAATCCAATAAACATTTCAGGAGACTGTCTCTATTTTCATTGACGGAGAAGAATTGGATATAGAAGAAGTATACAACACAGGTTCTTCCTCTAAAATAGTATACTTTTTGTAAATAAAGAGATTTTAACTCACTTGAATCGATTACAAAATCTCTGTGAAAGGCAAGATGGATGTTGCAAAAAGAATAAGCGAAGGTCCCTGTATGAAGTGTCGCCTGAGCTAAACTTGAAGATATCAGAACATTTTTCAATAAGGTAACTGTCATATGAGTAGAGAGATGAGTCAAAGATGTATTTAACTCTTTAATAAAGAACCAGCAGGACGGCAAAGCCAATTTGAAGGAGTTGAGAAACTGATATATATCAGTGGAAAAAAAGAAGATTGCGAACTTAGATTGAAAACCGGTTAATGTCCTACAGAACAATAAAACCATAGCCTCTGGAGGGATCTTTTCCACCTAATAAAAATCATTTGCAACACATAAATCTTCCACAATTTAGCATCCAATTTTAGAGAATCTAAGCCTTCGTCAAATAATAAATAATAAACCAAACAAAGTTACCTTCCTCCAGGGTGTGAGATGACCCTCAGGGGAATTTGTTACAAAATGCTCTTGGATGACATTGAAAGGGGCACGCCAGATACCGTCTGCCTTATTTCCAAGTTTTGGATACTCTTTCCTAACAAAGACAGAATGTAAGTAGGGAGCAACAGTGGAAAGGAACATCTTTAAAACTGAAGGAAGAATTGGGATGACAGGGTCCTCCCTCAAGTGCCTTGTTATGAGAAAAACCTCACTCTCAGCTATGGACTAAATAAGAGCAAACAGAATTCTGAAAAATATAGGATTGAGCAAATAATCTTTATAGGATTAGGAAAATACTGAGAATCCTTCCCCCCCCCATTTTCTAAAAATCCTTGTGGTCATGTGACAAACTGACTAATAATGGGGCAGGAAAACACTTCTGAGAATTACTGACCCGCGGGGGGGGGAACAAATCAAGAGCTACATACAGAAAGGATTTTGATTTGGTGCTGTTTCCCTCAGAGAAAGATGAAATACTCAACACTTGCTATTTTTTTAAGATTTTATTTATTTGGGCGCCTGGGTGGCTCAGTGGGTTAAAGCCGCTGCCTTAGGCTCAGGTCATGATCCCAGGGTCCTGGGATCGAGGCCCGCATCGGGCTCTCTGCTCAGCGGGGAGCCTGCTTCCTCCTCTCTCCTCTCTCTCTGCCTGCCTCTCTGCCTACTTGTAATCTCTCTCTCTGTGTCAAATGAATAAATAAAATCTTAAAAAAAAAAAAAAAAGATTTTATTTATTTATTTGAGAGAGAGTAGGGGGAGGAGCAGAGGGAGAGAAACTCAAGCAGCCTCCATGTTGAGCACGGAGCCTCGATTTTATGACCCTGAGATCATGACCCGAGCCGAAAACAAGATTTGGACACTCAACCGACTGAACCACCCAGGTGCCCCAACACTTGCTATTTTTAATGAAGAGCTAATACTAATACATTCAATACAAACAATATGTGCTGAAAATAAATATCACCCTTCCATTTCATGTTTATGCAAGTTGGACGGGAAGAAAGCACGGGGACAGATAGGAAAAGGCAGAGGAAAGGAAAAGCAGAAAAGAGAACCATGAGTAAACTATCAGACTGGAAGAGAACAGACAAGGATGGGGGCTGGCTGGAACAAGGGATGGGGACAGTGGAGAGAGGGAGAATCAGGAAGAGTCACCAATAGGGAGGAACAGATATAGAAGAGCTTATTTAAAAAGAGATGAGGTTAAAAGAGCTAAGTGAGAAGCGGCAGGCAAAGAGAGGGCAGTTCAGTAAAGCTGTAAGCACAGGCAAGTTGAAATTCCCACTTGCCCTCTGATGTCTTTGTCATGCTGCTAGAAGCAGGGGTCCCTTGACTGACCATTACTCAAGGTTCTTCAGTCACTCTCTTCCTTAACCCCAGAGCGGGGAAACTACTCTATTCCACAAGAGAACATCACACGGCCTGAATGAACTCAAGGTGGAGTCTGAGACTGATTCCCTGAGGTAAAAGGGTTCTGCTCCCGGTGAGCAGCTAAGAAGAAGCAACCCACATCCATGGCCCTGCAGGGCTGTCACCTGACTCTGTGACCTGAGCAAGTCCCGGGGCCCTGGCCATCTTCTCATGTGGCAATAGGAACAGGGCCCATATATTGCAAGGACATAATCAAGTTCAAGTGAAACAAGAGAAGAGAACAGGTGGCCGGGGGGTGGTGGCCTCCAGTCCCCAGGCATGACGGCCCCTGTCCGGACGGAGTGGGCCAGGGACCATGCTCTCAGGGGACAGACAGGACACACACAATGATTCCATAGCCCCCTGTGCGCTCCTGCTTCTCTGACTAAACCTTCTTCTACTTCACCCTGGGCTCCAGACACAACCGACCCTGCCTACAAGTGGTTAATACCAGTTAGAGACTGGCGACTTGGAAGTTTTCTGCTTTTAATTTCTGTTTAATGACGTATTGGCCAGGGTGCTATCACACCGTCTTACTTAACAGCCTTTCCTGGACAATAAACTGTGCTTGGCACCCACCTCGGCCCACAAACCCTACAATTAAGTGATCGTTAGTCCTCGCAGGCCTGACAGAAACAGGAGTCTAAGGCGGGCTGGGAGGAACCCAGATTTATTAAAGTAATAAATAACCCAGAAGCCCCCACCAAGCCGCTGCCTCGCCCTCTTATTTACTTCCTTTTTGTGGTGTCTGAGATGGGAAGATGGGGGCACTTAATTGCTTGGAAAGAAAGTTGCCTAAAAGCTGCATAGCACTCTCATCCCAGAAACAATAAAATAAAACTGGGAGGCTTTCGGGCTACAGCTTAATAACGGCTCTGCTGCTGGCTGGGCTGGGCTTCTTGGCAAGCACTCACTCATTCTGTGTTTCCAGAAGACCAACACTCACTCCTGCACATAAATGCGCTCAGCGAGGCAGACAGCCATCGTGCCGGCCGGAGGGAGGCCCTCCAAGATGAGGTCCTTATTCACCTTCTCATCTGTTCCATCCCCTGGATTTTGTTGTTCATGATAAGGTGTTTTGGGGTTTTGTGGGGTTTTGTTGTTGTTGTTGTTGCTGTTTTTTCAAAAAATCATTCAGCAAGTACTATCTTAGTTGTGGAAATTCCTGGTTATCACCTTGTACTTAATATTGTTAAATGTCACCTTTTCCCTCAGATGTTCTATCTCGTTTGATCACAAATTTTAAAATTATTATCACAAAATGTAGGTTCATGGCCAGAACTCATCTTTCTAGAATATTCTTGAATCCAAAACTTTATAACACTATATATTTTTCTTTTTTAAATTCAATTTAGTTAACATGTAGTGTATTATTAGTTTCAGGGGTAGAATTCAGTGATTCCTCAGTTGCATGTAACACCTAGCACCATTACGTACAGCATTACATAAAAGCATTAAGTAAAGAAAGCAGTTTTCTAGAAAGTCAAGATAGATGCCATACATACAGTTATGTATCTGTATATCTATATCTATACACACACACACACACACACACTCTACTCACTTTATTTTATACAGAATTTTCATAAATGTATTTGTATTTTTTCTGAGTCCCCAATCTAGCTTTCCTACAGGTTCATTTTTAGAAACAAGTCACTCCTCTTCCTACCTCCCTTGTCCAAATTAACTGTGAAATTTATATAACAGAAAATTAACCACTTTCAAGTGAACAATTCGGTGGCATCAAGCACATTCACAATGTTGTATAACCACCACCTCTGTCTATTTCCAAAACATTTTCATTAGCCCAATTTGACAGTAAGAACCTCGACTCAGTGACGAGTCACTGAGTATCAACCACAAACACGGCCTGAGCCTCTAGTATGTCAATAACCCTGAATCAGGCATACAGGGAGTCAATGATTAAATCTCATGGCCAATATATCTAGTTAAAGAACTCGAAGAAGCAATCTCAGGAACGTTTTTCTCTGGGATATTACCAAACGAAATATCAAACTTTTGAATCCTCGAGCCCAAAGAACCATAAATTGACTCTAAGATCATTTCATTATTCAGAATTTTTCTTTGCTGTTTTCTCTTTTCCAAACCATTTGCTCTGACAGCATTACACCAGACCAGGATAGAATGTCAAGTGTGGCGGCTGCTGTGAAAATTAGGAAACTTCTCAAACACCAGGGATCTGGAAGCAAAGCCGGTTTAATTAGTAGTTTTCCTCATGTCCTGCCAATATTTTTTTAATCTATTAAACAGAGACATCTAATTATAACCTGTAATTCTTTTCTTTTGGGATGTTTTACTTTCATCTTTGGCCCTAATATAGCTGATATAAATTATAAGGTATCGTGCTTTTCAATATCAGCCAAATCTATAGATACTGCACATGAGAAGGAGGCCCCAAGTGCCTATACTTGCACGAAAAAGTCTAGAAAAGCCCCACTCCACAATTGTGTTTATGAGGAACCACCCAGTGCAACTATCTGAGTTAAGGTCACATAGGGCAGGTGGCTGCAGGATACCGAGGGGTTAAAACTGGAAGGGGATATGAAATGTTGCAGTGGAGAAGAGGTTTTCCTCTTATTATATAAGCCTTGTTCATGATCTATATTTCAGAGATAGGAGGGAGATGTCCACATCTGGCTTCTGCATCATAATATGAATTATATGAATCAGAAACTTCTTTGACTTCTTATAAGTTACTCCAGGGCTATTGTAAAAGGAGTCCTCATTTGAGGATCAGAAAATAACAGGTCATTTTTAAGGAAGGACTAGAAGTATGAGAACACACACAGACACACTTTATGCCCAAACGGCCCAACTCCATCACCTTATAAAACACTGATAAGTCGTCTGGTCTTTATAAACCTGGCTTTCCCAATCTGTGATACATGAAGAGTAATTCCTTTCTCCACTATTTCATTATATTGTATTTAATACCATCACTTCCACTGAGCAGTTCTCTGTACCTCCCTTTCCTGAGAGATTTTTTTTTATCCTTAAACATCCTTCTAATTATAATATTCTCTATATCTATGAAAGTAAAATTAATCATTCTGAGCATTGGATACATGAGGAGGAAGTTAGTCTAGCTTCAGAGAAATTCCAGGAGCAACTGAATTTGTCCTTGGAAAAGAGGTGGGACTTAGTGGAAATGAGAGAAAGGAGTTGGTTTATTTTTATTAGCCCTGGGCGAAAGCTAAGACCAGACATTGGACAGTTAGTTATTATAGTTACACCTTTTAGCACTGTTGGCTTTAAGTATTAATTGTAGTATAAAACTAGATGTAAAAGAAATATATATTTTGGGTTGTTTGGTAATAAGTATTTCTTGAAGATTATCATGAATACCTCTAACTTCATCTGAACCTAGGCTTTTCTCATTTCCTGACATCTGTATTCTAAACTTCATTTTCTTATTTTTATGATTTTCCCCCTTTTAAAGATGCCAATAGGACTTCTGCTTCTAGCCAAGATGGAGTAACAGGAACAATATCTACCTTCCCCTAGAACCAATTTTAAAAAGGTAACATATAAATAATTTTCAAGAGATTACACATGAAGCAGTGAAAGAGAGTGATACAATACCCAAGGGACAGAAAACATTTGACTGTCTGAGATTACTGCAAGAGTGTGCCTAGACAAAATGCTATTCTGGTCCCACCTAACACATTTTAAAAATTATACCCAAAAGAATCAAACTATTTCCAGGTAATTTAACTGTGTACTAAAACAGAGTTTAAAAATATTTATAAGAATACACAAATATCTAGCACCCCCCAAAATTAAATTCACCATGTTTGGCATCTAATTGTAGAAGCCAGAGAATACAACCCCTAATAAGGAAAAAAAAGTCAAACAAGTGAACTAATGTATAACTAGCACGAATATTATAATTAGCAAACAAGAATGTAAAATAGTTATTATAGGGACACTTGGGTGGCACAGTCCATTAAGCATCCGACTCTTGATTTCACGTCAGGTCATGATCTCAGGATCCATGAGATCAAGTCCCATGTCAGCCTCTGTGCTCAGTGCAGAGTCTGCCTGTGATTTTTCTCTCCTTCTCCCTCTGCCCCTCCTGCGTGTGCTCTCTCTCTCTCTCTAATAAATACATGTCTTAAAAAATATATATAGTTATTATAACAAGTAGAAAATCCTGACATCATATAAAAAGCAACCATAGGAAGAATCTGAAGGGTAGCAAGAATACAAGAACTTGAGATAACATGGCAGTGAGTTCCCTGGGTTTTCTTTTTGTCTTCCATGTACCCCAGAGAGGGTGCTGGGGAAGCTTGAAACCTTGAAGTCCAAACAGGCACAAAGCTCTAAGAAAAGTTTACTCTCGGGTGCCTGGGTGGCTCAGTGGGTTAATGCCTCTGCTTTCGGCTCAGGTCATGATCTCAGGGTCCTGGGATCAAGGCCCGCATCAGGCTCCCTGCTCAGCGGGGAGCCTGCTTCCCCCTCTCTCTCTCTGCCTGCCTCTCTGCCTCCTTGTGATCTCTCTCCCTCTGTGAAATAAATAAAATAAAATCTATAAAAAAAAAAATTAGAAAAGTTTACTCTCTCTAGCTAAAGGAATGGGCAAGAGCAGCTTCACAAAACAAAAAATATTTTTGACAATATTCACCCTACTCCAGCCAAACACCAATAGAAAACAATGGGAAAATGCACTGTAGTATCTGTGGGGCCAAGCAGGTGGTTAAGCATCCAGCCCCCACCCACAGAAGTCAGGGGTACTCCAATTTCCCCACCAGGGTGCTGATGGCATGACTAACTGGGGGGTTGGGCTTCCATGCCCATCCATCAGCAACAAGGAAGTACAAGTTCATGCTTCACTTTCTCCAAAGAGACATCAGCAGGAAGGCCCAACCCGAAGCTTAACACATACTACACTCCTGTGCAGTGAGGCAGTGTTAAGTCAGGACTTCTCTTTTGTCAGGGTAGTGTCACCAAGGCCTAGTAGGGAACTGAACATTCACTCCCCAACCTGGACTTACCCTCTATACCTAAATAGGATGAGTGCCAGTTAAAAAAAAAGCAGGGGGGGGGGCGGCGGCGCTTAGGTGGTTCAGTGGGCTAAAGTCTCTGCCTTCAGCTCAGGTCATGATATCAGGGTCCTGGGATCGAGCCCCACATCAGACTCTCTGCTCAGCAGGGAGCCTGCTCCCTCCTCTCTCTCTGCCTGCCTCTCTGCCTACTTGTAATCTCTCTCTCTCTCTCTGTGTCAAATAAATAAATAAAATCTTTTAAAAAAAAGAAGAGGATTAGAGGATCCAAAGTCTCACAAAATAATACCAAAAATGTCTAGGATACAACTGAAACCTCTCCTTGTGCCAAAAACTAGGACAATCACAAACAGATTGAGAAAAGACAATCCACAGATACCAACACTGAGAAGACTCAGATGTTGGAATCATCTGACAAGAATTTTAATGCTGTCATCATAAAAATTCATCAATTAGCAATGATAAACAGTCTTACAACAAATGAAAAGTAGAAAAATCTCAGCAAAGAATAGAAAATATAAGAAAACAACCAAAGAAAAATATGTAGAGATGAAAAATACATTAACCGAAATAAAAAACTCTTACCGAACAGGCTCAGAAGTACTGAAGACAACAGAGAAAAGAATGAGTGAACTTGAAGACAGATTAATAGAAATTCCCCAATAGGAACAACAGAAAGAAAGGAGATTGGGGAAAAAAAATGAAGAAAGTCTCAGGGATTTCTGGGACAATAAGAAAAGATCTAACATCTACATCACTGTCTATACAGAGAGAGAGGAAAGAGCTGGAGATGGAAAAAAAAAATTCACAGATACAATGGCTGTGATACACTAAACTTTCCAAGTTTAGTGAAAGGTATAACCCACTAATTCACAACGATAAGTGAGCCCTAAACAGAATGAAGCCAAAGAAATTCACATCAAGACGTATCATAATCAAACTTCTCATTACCAAAGACAAAGAAAAACCCTTGAAAAAGTTAGTCTTATCTACAGGGGACAAAAACTTTTCAAATGACAGCAGATTTCTCACTGAAACCCTGGAAGCCAGGGAAATGGCATAAAAGAGGCACATTTTTCAAACTCTGCAAGAAAGGAACTGTCAACACCGAATTCTGTATCCAGTGAAAATAACCTTCAGCAATGAAGGAAAAAATAAAGTCATTCTCAGAATAAATAAAAATAAGACTTTTTTGCCAACAAACCTACTCTTAAAGAATGATCAAAGCAAAGCGACTTCTCCAAACAGAAGGGAAGTGATAAGAGAATAGGAGACGTGAACGTAAGAAAGAACAAGACAATGGGTAAAAATAGGCATAAATAGAATAGACTCTCCTTTCTGTCCATCATGAGTTTTTTTGTATTATATGTGATGGAGGAAGCAAAAATTATAACATCCTCTGGTGTGGTATTTAGTGTACACAGAGGAGATACTAAGCAACATTTATGTCTTAGAAGTGGGAAACAGGGCGCCTGGGTGACTCAGTGGATTAAAGCCTCTGCCTTTGGCTCAGGTCATGATCTCTGGGTCCTGGGATTGAGTCCCACATCAGGCTCCCTGCTCGGCAGGGAGCCTGCTTCCCCCTCTCTCTCTGCCTGCCTCTCTGCCTACTTGTGATCTCTCTCTCTGTGTCAAATAAATAAATAAAATCTTAAAAAAAAAAGAAGTGGGAAACAGAAAGGACCTAAATGAAAGTAAGGTTTTTACATTTAACTCAAAGTAATAAAATGCTGATACCAGTAGACTATGCTATGTTACCTGTGTATATGTAAGAGACTATGCAATGTTATATTTGATAACACTACAGGGAAGTGGAAATGGAATTCTAAAAATGTTCGAGTAAGTTACAAGAGAGTAAAAAAAGATAAACAGAGGAACAAGAAAAAGAATGAACAAAGAGAAAAGATATAATAAAAGAGCAGACACATGAACTAACATTTTAAAAAGTTAACTGTATTCCAGATGTTCAAAAAAGAAAAATAAGCAGCACTACAGATGATATGAATAAAGGTCCAACAAATATCTAAAGTTGAAAATTACAATGTTTGAGGAGGAAAAAAAAATACGTAGTATGTATCTAGTAGACCAGCCATTGCAGATAGGAGAATAGTGAACTTGAAAACACAGAAATAAAAACTACCAAAAAGGAAACAGAGAAAAAAAAATTAAAAACCTAAAAAGGGCATCAGTGAGCTGTGGGACAAGCACTCTAATAAATGTGTAATTGGAGTCCTTAGGGGGGGGGAAATTTTTAAAGAAATAATCACCAAAACTGTCCAAAACCTGATAAAAACTATAAATCAACAGATCCATGAATTTGAACAAATCCTAATCACAAGAACATAAAATTAAACCAAGGGATCTCATAATCAATTTTCACCACAAAAGCAGTAATAAAAAGAAAAATACTTCCCCTGACCTCAGTGGAATATAAATTAGAAGTAAAAGAAGTATATCTAGAAACTCCTCCAATATTTATGAAAGAAATAATACACTTCTACATAATCCATGAATTAAAGGAGATCAAGGAAGAGATCAGAAAATATTTTGAACTGAATGAAAATGAAAAAGCAACATATCAAATTCTGTGTGATATAACTACATCAGTACATAAAAATTTACAACGATCACCTATATGGGAAGGGGGCAAAAAAACAAGTTAAGATTCAAATTAATGACCTTAGCTTCCATCTTAAAACACTATAAAAAGAAGAATAAATAAAATACAATGTAAGCAAAAGAAGGGAAATATTAAATCCTGGAATGAAAATCAATGAAAGAATTCTGATATCTAAGAAGTGCAATGGGTCCCAAGCAAGACAAAACAAAGAAATAAATCCATAGTAGCCATCTCCTACTGAACCTACAGAATGTAACCGAGAAAGAGATATCCCAACGGCTACCAGAAAGAAGTGACTGCTTCTCTAAACAGGAATGACAGACTAATAATACAGATTTTCATAAGCAATAACAGATGCCATAAAACCAAAGATTGATATCTTCAAAGTAGTATGGAAATTAATGTCAGCCTAGATTTTGACAGGGAACTAAAAAATCATGCAAGAGCGAAGTGCAAAATAAAAAATATTTTCATAACTACAAACACTCCAAGTGCTGTTTACAAATCCTGAATCAAGTCACTACACAAGAGAGATACTTGCCCAAGAGGAAAACTAAACTGAAGTAGAATGCAAGAAACAAGAACGAAAATGGCAACCACTGGGAAGATAAAATGTGTATTGAGCATTAAAAAAAGAAAGGCAAAGCTAAGGATGAAACTTCAGGAGATGTTTCGGAAAAGACTATTCTCCCCTTTTCAGGGTAAGTATACATGTTTAAAATGTAAGAAAAACCACCAGAAGAAAACAAATTATATTAACTACTTGTAAAGCAGGAGAAGTAAAAAGAGAAACTTAAAACCTCGAAAATTCTAACAAGTCAGAAACGGAGAGGAAGAAGAAAAAAAAAAGGATGATGCTGTCTACTTTGGATTGAGGAGTCAGAGAAAGCGTCTCTCCAGGAAGTGATATTTGGTTGAGATCTGAATGACAAGTTATCAGGCCTGCAAAAATCCTGGAGAGAACAAACCTCATAGGGTGAGTTTAGAGCTATGATAAAAGCACGAAGACAAGAATGAGCTTGATTATTTCTGGGACAAGAGCCTAGTCCACGGCAGGAATGCGCAGGAAAATATGTCAAAAAAGGCAGAGACACATAAAGTGCATTTAGGATCTCAGGGAAATTAAAACTTTTTTTTTTCTTCCCCTGAGATGGAAGCAGTAAGTTTTGGTGGCGGAGGACCTGGTAATGATGCATGGGTTGGGAGCGGGTGCTACCCAGCCAAAGGGAAGAAAGGCAAACAAGCTCAGAAGATAAGCTAAGTCTAATTCTGGAGCACAGTCAGTGCCAACTGAGATCAAACATCCTGTCTACACTGGTGGGTCATCCTTTCTATGACTTGGACTCTCCCTTTATTCCATGTGTTCTTATGAGTACCACCCATTGCGAGGAAGAATGAGTTCTCCATTTCTGATGTCAGCATAATGTGAAGACTCATCAGAGTCCCCAGGAATAACATCCGCGCAGAGAAAGTAAGCTTCAGAAAACTCCCTGCCTGCGTGCAGTCTGCAGTCATCAAACAGACTCACAGAACAGTCAAGCTATGTGCAAACTTAAAAACAATCCAATTCAACCTCTTTGTATTTTACATCTGAGAAAACTGATGCTTAGAGAGGAAACCATCTTTCCTATCTAGAAGCAGAGCCTGCCTTGAAATCCATACACTTCTTTTACATGCAGATGCCCTAAGAAGGAAGAGAAGAAATAAGCTTTCATGGTAGCACCAAGATAGTTTTAAAACAGGTCCAAAACAGCAAGGCCTTTAAAGAGAATTTAAGACAAACAACAGACTGGGGAGGGGGGGGTGGGGATGGGGAATATTTGCAGAAAGACATATTTGATAAAGGACATATATCCAAAATATGCAAAGAACTCTTAAAACTCAACAGTAAGAAAATAATCCAATTTAAGAAATGGGCAAACAATCTGTATAGATAACTCACCAAAGCACATGGCAAATAAACATGAAAGATGCCCAATTGCAGATTAAAACAATGAGATACTACTACACTCCCATGAGAATGGCTAAAAGCCAAAACCCTGACAAAACCAGCACCGACAAGGATATGAAACATCAGGAGCTCTCATTCATGCCCATGGGAGAGCCAAGTGCTACAGCCACTCCGGAAGAGTTTGGCAATTTCGTACAAAGCTAAACATACGGGACGCCTGAGTGGCTCAGTTGGTTAAGCTAATACCTTCGGCTCAGGTCATGGTCGTAGGTCCTGGGATCAAGTCCCACATCAGGCTCCCTGCTCAATGGGGAGCCTGCTTCTCCCTCTGCCTCTGCTTGCCACTCTGCCTGCTTGTGTGCGCGCTCTCTCTCTCTGACAAATAAACAAATAAAATCTTAAAAAAAAAAAAAAGCTAAACATAAATCCCTGTGATCCAGCAATCATGCTTAGGTATTTACCAAATGACTTGAAAACATATGTCCACATAAAAACTTGTACACAGGGCGCCTGGGTGGCTCAGTTGGTTAAGCCACAGCCTTTGGCTCAGGTTATGATCTTAGAGTCCCAGGACCAAGTTCCTCATCAGGCTCCCTGCTCAGTGGAGAGTCTGCTTCTCCCTCTTACCCTCCCTCCTCTAGTGCTCTCTCTCTCTCTCTCTGTCTCTCTCTCTCTCAAATAAATAAATAAAATTAAAAAAAAAAAACTTGCACACAAGTGACTGTAGTAGCTTTAGTCATAGTGGCCAAAACTGGAAGCAATCATGATGTCACTCAATAGGTGAATGGGTAAACAAATTGGTACATCCATGTAATGGAATATTATTTGGTAATTAAAAAACAAAACAAAACAAAACAAACAAACAAAAAAACAAAGAGCTACCAGCCATGAAAAGACATGGAGGAATCATACACTCATATTGCTAAGTGAAAGAAGTCAGTCTGAAAAGGCTAAGTACAATGATTCCAATTAGATGAAATTCTGGAAGAGGCAAAATTATAACAACAGAAAAAAAAGAAAACAAAAAAACCCCCACCATATATAGATAAAATCAGGAGTGATCCAGGGTTGGGGGCCGCGGGAAGGAGGAATGAGTAGGTAGAGCACAGAGTAGTTCTAGGGTAGTAAAGCTATTCTGTATGATGCTATACTGATAGAAACATGACACTATACATTGGTGAAAGCCTGCAGAATCGTACGACACAAAGAGTGAACCCTAATTCAAGTATGGCCTTTAGTTAAGACTAATGTGTATCAGTATTGTTTCCTCAATTATAACAAATACATCACCCCAATGCAAGACGTTAATAATAAGGAAAATTGGCAGGAAAAGAGGGATCTGGGAGCTCTGCATTTTCTGAGCAAGTTTCCTGTAAACCTAAAAATACTTTTAAAAATGTCTCTTAAATAGAAAAAAAATGTTACTTTTAAAAAAGTAAATCTCAACAGTAACTAGGACAGAAATATTTATCATGCAAAATGTCAACAGAAATTGCAGTGCAGCAGCTAAGACTAAACCCAAGTTCATGGCCAGTGTTTTCTTGTATTTATAAAGCTAATATTTTTAAGAGAATATTTAGAATAGACTGTATTAAACAAAAGAAGCTGGAATTCCACCACTATTATGGTATCCCCTGGGTATCTGTAATTCAAAGAGAATGAAGTTTCACGACAGCATTTCTCCTTGTAACTTATTCTGTGTTATTACTACCAAAATCTTATCCAGATGGTATGATTTTCTTTTGGAAGTCTTATTTTTAATTGTTTATCTTCGTTTCTCTCCAGTCCATATTTTGTCTGGGATGTCACATTTATTTTCTGGATACCTATCTCAATTTTAGTCACGTAAACCAAAGTTTTAAAAAGTGATCCAATCTTCAAAAATTTACTTGATGAATGTTGTCTCCAAAATGGACAGCTACTTCAGGAATACCTTGTTCAGATCTGCACCTCAATACTAACCACACTAAATGACAGCTGAGCTGGGAGGAGTGTAGAAAGACCCCAGAAGGGGCACCTGGGTGGCTCAGTCAGTGAACTCTCTGCCTTGGGCTCAGGTCATGGTCATGATCCCAGGGTCCTGGGATGGAGCCCTGCATCCAGTTCCCTATTCAGCAGGGAGCCTGTTTTTCTCTCTCCCTCTGCCTGCCTCTGCCGCTGCTGGTGTGCGTGCTCAGGGCTCAGGCGCTCGCGCTCTCTCTCTCTCTCTCTCTCTCTCTCTCTCTGTCAAATAAATAAATAAATAAATAAATAAATAAATAAATAAAATCTTTTTCTAAAAAATATAAACAAAAAAATAAGAAAGACCTTAGAACATATAGAGGCTCTCTTCTTTTAGCTGTGCAAGGAGAAAAAAAGCTCTTTCGGGCTTGTTTCCTGAAAAACAAGGTTGCAGGACTGCGGGCAGTGCCGCACGAAACCCCCTGGTGGGCAGCGCCATCTAGTGGGAAGACTTTGTATCTAGTCCCGGTTTAAAAAGCAAGGAGGTGGATGGCTTCAAAAGTCCTTCATCTGCATCAGCGGTCTCCTGCATAAAATTGGAAATGGCAGTGCCTGCTCTGTCAACCTTCTCAGCTATTGGGGTAATAAGCACAAAGTAATGCAAAGCCTCGGGGTCTCTGTCATAAGTTCACAGCTTCACTTCAAAGATGAAAGTTAATTTTTGCTCTAATTCTAACAGAAAGCAGGACCCCTCAAGGTCTTGTGAATTTAGGTAAGTGTGGCTGAAAACCATTTGTTTTCTCTCCTTCCAGGACTGTGGCACACATCAACCCAATTAGTGCATCTGAAAATTAATGAAGTGACTGTGTAGAGCCCAATAACCTTTACATCGCATGTGACCCACACAAGCCAATTATGCAGGGAAATTATGGGCCCAGTTGTGAAGCAATCCCTGGTAAACCTCACAGGAGGCCGTGAAGGGGACCTGATGCTCCCTGAGGAAGCAGACAAAACCAGATGCGGACTTCCACCCAGCTTGGCCACAGTGTGTGCCTGGGATCCTACGGCATTGAAGTGCTCTGGTCTGAGGCCCTCTAATTGGCTTTTCTTGCCTCTAGGCCTCCTTTGTTGCCTCCTCGCTCATTTATATTCAAGACCATGGGCAGAAGCACTGAATGGATATGCAAAGTGTTTCTTAAATGTAGACAATTGAAATATAAATGTTCCTCCTTTGCGCTATTAATTATTTTACAGTGTTCCCCAAGCACCCTTTGTATAGACAGTGACTTCAGTGCTGACCATAAAATGCGAAGAGAATTTTTCCCCAGTTTTTCTGCCCCTGCTTCTCAGAGGCCTATTCTGTCTACACCCAGCTTTCCCCTCTCCCCTCTTAGATTTCAAGGAGGAAGAATTGCATCAAAAATACACTATGCTTTTCTTTCTCTCTCTCTCTCTCTCTCTTTTTTGGTGAAATTGTAAAGAGCCAGAAGATCTTTGAGTACAACCCCTGCTACTAATCACCCCTTGTGACCCAAGTTAAGCTGCTGCTCCCTTATCTTCACCTGTGGCACAAAAAGAACGAGACCTAACTCATGAAAAGCATTGGCACTGCCTGGCACACAGTAAGTGCTCATGAACAAATATTTTAACTAGCCGGGGACAGAAGAATTTTTAAAATATGAAGTGGGGCCAGTTTCCCGGTAAGGCAGAATGAGTTCAATCCAGAAGGTCTATAAGAGAAACTCTGGAGGACACTAGGTTAGAACCTTCGAATCTAAGCAAGTCACTGACCCCAGAACCTAACATATAGTAGGTTCTCAGTGGAGATTATCACCTCAATGACAAATGGGCATGGCATGCCATTTATGGGGAGACAATCCTCTGTGGGTCTTTGTTGTATCCTGTAAAGCAGAGGCACTGACTCTATTCTGAACTATCTTTATAAGGATGTTTGTGAACCGAATACTCTTAGAGCATCTCTCTCCAGAGCCGAGGGCAGGTCTATTTCCTATACAGTAGAATAAAGATGATTTCTGAGGCAAACATTGGAGAGTCCATTAAATAATGTTGGGGTTCCCTAAATTTGGGGATTTTCAGGTATGATACAAGCCACTATGTACACAGCATCTACTTGGGCTGCCCGTGTCTTTTCGAACTTTAGGGCCCAAGGGAACTGATGTGAGGCTGCAGCTCATGCTGTTTGCTGGGCCATGAGCAAGGAAGTCCTTTGTTTTTGACTTGGGAGATGAATGCCTTCCACCAGTGCCCGTGAGACTGGCCAACCGGTTCGCATGCAGTGTTGGGTAAAAATATCAGACCCTGGGGTGCCTGGGTGGCTCAGTCACTAGGTGTCTGCCTTCGGCTTGGGTCATCGATCCTGGGGTCCTGGGATCGAGGCCCACATCGGGCTCCCTGCGCATCCGAGTCCTTGTTTGGCAGGAAGCCTGCTTCTCCCTCTCCCACTCCCCCTGTTTGTGTTCCCTCTCTTGCTGTGTCTCTCTCGGTCAAATAAATAAATAAAATCTTTAAATATACATATATATCAGACCCTTCAGAGTGTTGACATCATGGCTTCAAGTTTGTTTTCTAGTCCCCCAAATGAGTCCTCCAAATGGGCATCTTAGGCAGGCAAACGTGAGAACTCAATAAAATGAGATTCCATCTCCACTTAAAAACCAGTTTGGAAAACCCAAACATGACTGAATCAACTAGCCATTTCATAACAGAAAAGTCATTCCTTATCTAAATTAAATCCATTTTCTGTGTGTGCAATCACTTGTATGTGAACTATCCTCGTTTGAGTCTTCCTCATCCCCCCAAAAGGAGAAAATGAGTGTGAGGTATTAATAATCCGAAATATCAAGTTGTGCTCATTCACTTTAACCCAGAAACATTACAGGCATATCTCAAATTATCATAACATTGTTCAGGGTTTTTCCATTTTATAGAATGTCAAACTGGGTTCAGAGATGTTCAGTACTTTGTAAAGAGCACACAGTTAGCAAGTTGCAGACTGGATTAAAAACTGAATTCTGTCTGATTCTACGTAGGTTTTGCTCTACCATATTATTTGTTGGGATGAGGCAGAAAAGAGGGCCATCCTCAAGGGTATGAATAAGCTTCTCTATCCAAAAAAATCTCACTTCCTCTTCTATCCTACCATCTGAAATTCCATTACTAGAGAAGACAAGCAGTTGGGACCCCTGGGTGCCTCAGTCAGTTAAGTGTCTGCCGTTGGCTCAGGTCATGATCCCAGGGTCCTAGGATGAGTCCTGTGTCGGGCTCCCTGGTCAGTGGGGAGCCTGCTTCTCCCTTTCCCCTGCCGCTCCCCCTGCTTGTGCTTTCTCTCTGACAAATAAATTTTAAAATCTTAAAAAAAAGGGGGGGGGGAGTAGAGAAAAGACAGGCAGTGCTATGTCATAGTACCTGTGAGATTCAATGAAGTCTCATATCTTCGGGCTGAGGCTTATTGTGGCTTTAAATCCTTTAACTCGCTAAATATCAGTTTTAGCATCTGTGAAAAATACATAATAAAATCTGTCCTTTCTATTGAATAGGGCTTCTGTAATTTAGAAAGAAAACCCATAATAAGATATATGCAAAAACAGTCTTTCAACTAGGTTTGCTTTCATTGTTGAAATTCTTAAAGCATTTGGTTTTATTTCATCTTAGATATTTCAGGTCTTCAAGAATGCCCATTTAAAACTCAATAGAAGGAAAGTGCATTTTAAATGATAACTAGTGAACATCAGAGCTCAGAAGAAACCTTCCAGGATTAAGACACGCTGTAGGCCTGTAGGTAAGTGGTAACAGAAGACAGGGCAATGGGACAGGTCCTAATTCACTAATTTGCCCTATACCCAAAATACCCAGCATTAACCCCAAAAGGTCAAACATCCCAAGGGAACAAAGCACCCAAGACTGACAGTGAGTCATATCCTCTGAGCTTTTCTTCTTCATTTCAAATATTAATTCATTTTCCAGATAGAAACTGGAACACTAAATCAACTAAGAGCATCCATCTGATAAAAGATATGCAAATATCTTTATAAATATACAGTATCATCTATAATGTTGACAGGTCAGATAAAGGCACCAACTTTCCCTTAAAACTTTAAATTCCAAACACAGGATGGAAAGACAGAGATTTTCTACATACACACACACAGTCTATTTTATGTTCAGCTCCACAGATGGTTACAAATTGCATATATTATTCATAAACTTCCCAATCCCAACCCACCTTCACATACAACCCAGATTCAAATGTTGGGGGAACCTCCAAGGCCAAGACTTGAATTTTAAAAAACCAGAGATTATCAGAATTGTCAAAAAATGATCTAGAAATGCAATTAGGGCCCACGTCCTCTCTGGATGTGTTCAATAACAACAAAAAACAGCCAAACAAAATAAACCTGGTTGAATATTCGCCAAGCGAAGCCCATCCTTGCAGCCACAGGCCGTGCTGCTCTCCAACCATGGGTTCCAGCAACCATTCCCTTTTGTCTCCTTAGTAAGCAACTGAGATGTGACGCCCCCCAAAGCAGCGGGAGGGCCCTCATGGGGAAGGCAGGGGGACCGCACAGAGGCGGCCCTACGAGGGGTCTGACGGTGACTGCCTACACAGCTCTCACTTGCTCCAAGCCAGCCCTGAGCCAGGAGTCCTGGAAGTTGATGGATGGTTCCTCACTGACTTTCCTAAGGAAGGCGCCTGTGAAAAGAGGTCCCAATTTGCAGTTCTTTTGTTCTTGTGTTTTTGTGAGCACTGACCTCCTACTCCCTCCTTGATTCCTTCCTCCCCTCCTCCCCCAGGCTCCCCTTGTCCACATAATTCTATAACACTAAGAGAGAATCAGAACAAGAAGAAAGAATAATCAGGGTCAAAAGACCAGAGGGCCCATCTCTGATCTGTCCTGTGCAGCTGACGAGCCCGCAGGCTCCTGGGTATCTGACAAGACATCGATGAAATCAATGTGGCTAAATTAAAACATGCAGAACATCCCGTGTTTTACATGCAGCGACTGGGAGAGAGGAGACACAGGCAGCAGGAGCTGAGGGGACATGTGAAGACTGCACTGGTCAACCAGGCTCCTGAAACTGCCACACGGGGAGGCCAGCAGGGGCCAAGGAGAACGAAGCATGCGCATACACAGAAAGAACAATCAGAGCAGGTGGACACTGATCACAGTGCTTATCAGTTCAGGTGGGAGGGATCTTTTATCCGACTGTAAAGAATGTGCTAATTTTATAAAATTTGGAAAACCCCTAAAAGACCCAAAAACAAGGCAGAGCACATTGTATAAATGAAGGTCCCCGGGTAGGCCAGTGAATGAGCTCTCACTAGCATTACCTGGGTTCTGTGTGCGTGCTTTGCACCTTTCAGTAACCTAAGAACAGAGAAGACAGGGGCGCCTGGGTGGCTCAGTGGGTTAAGCCTCTGCCTTCGGCTCAGGTCATGATCTCAGGGTCCTAGGATCGAGGCCCGCGTCAGGCTTTCTGCTCAGCAGAGGATCTGCTTCCCCCTCTCCCTCTGCCTGCCTCTCTGCCTACTTGTGATCTCTCTCTCTCTCTGTCAAATAAATAAATAAAAATCTTTAAAAAGAAGAAGAAGAAGAAGAAGAAGAAAAGAAAGAACAGAGAAGACACTAACAACTCAATGCCTAAGATGGACCATAACTCAGCTGCTGAGGAAGACAGTGACCGCCACGGGCGAGTGAGTTGGCATCTTAATTACTGGGCCTCACAGTCTCTCTGAAATCTTAGCCAAATCATTCAGACACTGTTTGAAGAATAAATGGGGTTTTAATGTTTACCTAGTTCACTGAGTAACAAACTAATTATCATATATATTTAACAAGGCAGTATGTCCCAATTGTTTCTTCCAATCCAGCCAAATGCAAAATTCTAATATTTCACTGCCCAGTTATTCAACACATGCTCTTCACGAAGCCGAGCTCAAAGAAATTTCAATAACACTGTATTTAATTAGCTACTTTCTATCCAGTGAATAAACCTCATGGACGTAGGTCCCCCACTCCTAGCTCCACGTCTCCCGTTCAAGACTAATCCTCTCGCTTCTCCCACCTCTACCTACATCCCTCTGCCGCAAGTCCACAGAACGAAAGGGGAGAACTAGACGGTTCATCCACATGGCATTGTAATTATGATAATAGCTGATACTTAACATGGCAATTACTATGTGCTAGGATCTGGTGTAAGTGCTCTATACACATTTACTCATTTAACCTTCACACACTCTATGATGTAGGAACTATTATTATCCTCACTTTACATGTCTAGGGGGTCTCTGGAGTGGCCCTGCTCTCAGAGGGAACTGTAGTCTAAGGAAAAGAGAGAAGAAACTTTCAGTTCAAGGACATTTACTCAGGACTGACAGGAAGAAGAGATTCAAAGCCTAGCCATATTTCTCACTCAGCTTCTCCCTGGTCCAGCTTCTCCTGTGGCCCAGCCCTATAACGAAGAGATAAGGAGGAGACTACAAGTAAGAACCCTGTGGGACCCCTGCAGTAAGGAGAGTACTCAGTGAGCTGGTAGCCAATTCTAGTCGAAGAAACTCAGAGGACAAGAGAATGGCTGGTGTACAGCTTTGGAGGGAAAGTGAGAGAGAGTCACTGTGTTGATGGGCCAAAATTGCACAAGAGTTTCTCCTGGACCAGATGTGGTCCAAACAGGAGAGAGAGCTAGCCAGGAGCCACGATTAATCCCACATAAGAGAACTGGCAGGAAGGATGGTGGGTTCCAGCAGACAGAGTGTCTTTGAAGCAAACTGCCAAAAAAGAAGGGCTGACAGCAAAGCCGCCCGCTGGAGGAGGTCACTGGCAGCACGGTCCCTCAAGGAACCTCTGAGAAGCCCACTAACGCATGCACCTGAGAAAGGGCTGTCAACACCGACTGCCCAGAATGTTGCATAGTTAGTTCAGGGCAGGGCCATTCAAGCAATGACTTTCCAGGCCCCCTTCTCACCTCCTTCCCCATCTCCCTACCTTCCGAGTCAGAAACCTACCTGAGCAAGACGGGACAGCGGAGGTGTGGAGAGAAGATGGTCCCCCTAGCCAGCGCCTTCACCAGCTATGGGGGTCTTGCCTCCATCAGACTACCACCAGAGGAGGACTCTCACAGCTGAGCCAAAGCACAACCGCCGGACATCTGCATTAGGGAGACAGGGAGGGAAGGATCTAGAGGGACGGGGGAGGAAGGGAAAAGGGGGGAAAGAAATATGCCACATACACCGCACCGCCACAGCCAGCACTCGCAAAGCAAAGTGGAAGGAGCAAAACCTTCCAGAAATGAACCGAGAGAATCAGTGCTTAAGGGCTGATGTTAGCAAGGGTACGAGTCCCTAAAGCAGCAAGTAATACAATGAAAGCACCCTGAGCTGCACAGGGAAATCATCTAAACGCAACAAAAGCTGCTCCCTCAGCCACACCTGTTAAGGGTTTTCACCCCTTCCACGAAGCTCTCCTTATAAATTTTCATATATCAGCGATGCACACCCAGGAAGGTATAGACAGATTGCTAACCAGAGCCCAGGTTAAGTTATTCCCAACACATACCCTGGCTGAAGTGGAGAATTTCTCTAGGTATTATCATACAGGGAGGGCAGCTGTTTGGGCCACACCTCACCACCAGACTGATGGTCCTATGCAAAATCCTCATGGGGTGTCACGCTGGGGCCTCCCTGCCCGAGGGTGCTAGAGACCGATTACACTCCGAAGAACAAGGTGTGAACCATGCACCACGGGGAGCGGACAGACGCCGCCGCAACTCCACAGTTCTGTCCCTGAGATGTGACAGGCCGAGGGGAGAAAGGAACGGGTGCTTCTGCATCCCAGGGAGGGCTCGGTAAGGTGATACGAAATACCACAGGAGCAACTCCTGATCTGCTCGAGAGAAAAGAGAAAATGGTACCCCTGCTACCTGAGCACTGCCAGCCCCTGACAGCCAGCAGACAACAGCAGTTTGATCCAGACCAGTTGTCAGAGCCCGACAGTGTGGGCCGCAGCAGGAGCATTCTTGTCAGCAGCAGGCAGAGCTTTTCTGTCAGAGAGTAAGAGTGAGGACCAAAGTCCCTGGGCGGCCAGGTGGGAACCCGATCTGCTCGCTGGGCTGCACTGAGGGGGACCTGACCTAAGGTGACTCCTGATGCAAACAAGAGCTCCAATCACAATGTCTAAAGAGGGCAGATGATGAGTAGGGCATACACTGTGTCCCAACCAGAGGAACAAAGATGAGGGCCTGGACTCAAACTGGAGTGAGGGAAAACAAAGGGGTGGGGGAGCAGCCAGAGGAAGGGGGGTCTGGGCTCCCATCAGAGAGTTGCATAGATTCCAACCTTGTGAACTCACTGACGTAGCTTTCTCATGACCAGGTTACTACAAAGAAATATTACATTTCTCATGCAGTCGTCTGATGTCACAGACTCTTCACAAAAAATGTCTGAACCTCAAATTTTGTCTTCTCTTCAACTAAGCACTCCCATGTTACCCCTAACCCAGGATTGGAGACATGATGCCAAAGGAAACCCTCTCTGAAACTGCCAACTGAATAATTTGCAGATTTTAGAACAAGGTTCACATAATCACCAGTTCTAAAGGAAATTCATCCAAAGGCTGTTCCAATGTTTTAAGCTTTTCATTTTCTTGGGTTTTTTTCATCTTCCACGGAGAACTTTATTGCCAAGACTTCAATTTTCCCCGTCACTGTTAGCTTGTTCTGATTCCGTCCATAGAAAGTTGTCACTGCTAATTTGTCTTTTTTGTGTATTTGAACATTCTAAGAAGCAAGCTCAAAATATGTATCTACATTTTTTTCTGTATTCAGCAACATTAAGCAGCTTATTTAGATTCACAAACCTCTTCTAACTCTTGCTTTTTGATTCTTTCCATCAGTCATATTCAAAGAGAAATGCTTCTTCTCCAGTAACCCAACCAATTTTTCAAGTTCCTGGAGACATGACGATTGATATCTGTTGTCCTAACGAATCCCTGGCAGCATCTCCTCCCCTCTCATCGCTGCTTCTGGTGTTCGCACGCTTTCATTCTAAATGATTTGTTGCACATTGTCACTGCTCTGTATTTCTCTCATAGTCAACAGCAAAGGGACAAAGGCAGTGGCCTCCATCCAAGAGGTAACTTCCACCTCAGCTTATGACCTCTTCTTGCAAACTTAATGAAATCATCGAATCTTCCCTGACACATGCATGCCAACCTATCGTCAACCCATTCGAGGTCCAAAACCTTCATACGTGTTGAAATGGACTTTAAAAGTCATACATATTTATGATATATATCCGATATTTATGTATATATGGTTTTTTAAATTTGGGTTTATAGTATTTCTCCTTTCTAAGTCCAAGGCAAGGCCTTTTTAATGACATATCCTTATTTAAAATTTTATTTCAAAACAAAATTCAGAAAGGTGTAAGCCTGATGATTCACAGACCTGTACCCCAGGGGCAAATAATAATAAAAATTAAAAAAATAAAAATAAAATTCACCTTGATGAGTGAAATACTGATGACACAGGGCACCTGGGCGGCTCACTCGGTTAAGGGTCTGCCTTCAGCTCAGGTCCTGATTCCTGGATCCTAGGATCGAGCCCCCATGTCAGGATCCCTGCTCAGTGGGGAGCCTGCTTCTCCCTCTCCCTCTGCTCCTTCCCCCATTCATGCTCTCTCTCTCAAATAAATAATCTTTAAAAAAAATTTGTTTAAATAAAATACTGATGACACAAAGCAGGTACAACAGAAAGAGCCCTCCTCATTCCATTCCCTTTCTCCTAAACCCCCAGTACAAGAGGCTGTCCCCACACTCCCAGATCTCTGCTTCTGCCATTTCCACTTCCTGCCAGGATGTCCACTTCTCTTCCATTCACCCGGCCCTTCCTACTTGCTGTGTGTTGGTTATGTTTAGGTTTCTTAAATTTTTATATTCTTAATGCTTAAGTTTCTCTTATTATTTTATTACAAAAATTACAGACACTTACTACAAAAATATTGGAAAATATAGACAAGCAAAATAATACAGAGTATTCATGATACTCACCTACCCAGAGTCACCTGCTGATAATACACTGGAATATATCCCCTTATAAATCTTTCAGTACTAGGCAGATATATTATTTTATTCAAAATTAGGAATATGGGGCACCTGGGTGGCTCAGTGGGTTAAAGCCTCTGCTTTCGGCTCAGGTCATGATCTCAGGATCCTGGGATCGAGGCCTGCATCGGGCTCCCTGCTCAGCGAGGAGCCTGCTTCCCCCTCTCTCTCTGCCTGCCTCTCTGCCTCCTTGTGATCTCTCTCCCTCTGTGAAATAAATAAATAAAATCTTTAAAAAAAAAAAACCAAAAAAAAAAATTAGAAATATACAGGGGCACCTGGGTGGTTCAGTGGGTTAAAGCCTCTGCTTTCAGTTCAGGTCATGATCTCAGGGTCCTGGAATTGAGCCCCGCATTGGGCTCCCTGCTCAGCAGGAAGCCTGCTTCCTCCTCTCTCTGCCTGCCTCTCTGCCTACTTGTAATCTCTCTCTCTGTCAAATAAATAAATAAAATCTTTTTAAAAAAAAAAAAGTAGGAATATACCAATATACCATCTATTATGTTTCTTAACCTACTTAATTTAACAAACCCATTAGTAGCAATTACTATACCAGATTTCTCTATTACAAATAGCACCAAGTAAGAAAGATTTATTTAAAAGCAAAAATAAAGAAAAAAGCTATACAAATTCCAAGCGGAAAGAAAATGCTTAAAAAGTTATTAAAATATTCCATGTGCACCACAGTTTCCAATACTAGAAAATCCTTGCTAATGAGATATTCATTTTTTTACCCCCACCAAATCTTCATTTCAGCCAAGTTCTTTTCAGACCAAATCATTTGGAACCTCAGTGTCTCAGGGGGTCCTCATCTTATCTTGGGGACCTTCCCCAGATTCTCCAGATGATCCTGACACCCTGTTTCCACAAACCATGGGTCTTAAGGTTGGTACACTGATGTTCTCATGTTCTGACCTGCTCCCTGGCTTCAATTTTTTGTCCTGTCCTCAGTTTCCCTTCCCCTAAGTTAAGGTGCTTTGCATATGGAAAGTGCTCAGTAAATGAAATGAGTAAAAGAAAATAACTAAGGATCATGTCCAATGTCACCCACGATCCTTGGGATTTATTTTGAAGCTTTTCCCTGACCCAGTTTCAATTCCCCTATTGGGCATAAGTAATTGCATTCGTAAGGAGTCTTTCAGATAAAGGTGATAGAAAACCAATTCAAATTAGCTTAACCAAAAAGGAGTAATTTCTTGCTTCACATAATTGGGAAGAGGAGGAAAACACTTTGGGCATAGATAAGGTCAGGACTCAAATTGTCTGCCCTTGCCCCTGCCCCTTCCCCGGGCTCACCTGCCCCTTCTCTCTCCTGTTATACTTCCTCTTTAGCAGAAGGGTGGGAGCTAGGGTCGGCGTTGGAAGGCTGGGACTACAGACCCACAGAGAGGTCCAGGCTTACATCATCCCAGCTCCTGATCCCACAGTAAAGACTTCTTCACTGTCTCTCTCAGTGACAACACATAAAAGCCCATCTGTATAGAACACGACACATGGGTAGTATGATTAGGGAAGGCATGAGTCACACAGCCACCCCTGTTGCTGGGGATGCTATGAACTGTAACTAGAAGGTCCCCTAGAACTACACAGAATGATACAAAAATGTAAAGAATTTCTATATTATTATTTTGAAGAGAAAAACATGACTGAAATTTGCGATGGTCTCAAAAGTCCCATTGAGCACATTCTTTTCCTGCCACTCGCATTCCTTCTTATCTAAATTCAGAGACTACAATCATCTGGTTTTCTAACCGGGCAGGATCCTGAAATTTTATTTCAACTCCTTCATTTGATAAATGGAAAATGGGATCTCATCCATCTTCAGTGAGCCAAGTAGCACAGGGAAGGTCATGCAGGTGCCTCATCACGGGAAGGAGGAGCTACCTGGGGAACTGGGAAAGCAACCCACGGCTTTAGCCCCACACGCATTCAACTGTGACTCCGGACCTTTCTGGGCCTCGGTTTCTTCCATAAGATGAAGAGTTTAAACTCCATGATTTCTAAGCATTTTACGATTTTAGCCATTGCAATTATGAGTTATAAAGATTCATTTTTTGTGGCTTCAAATCACTATCTTATAAAATTTTATAAAAAGTAAACAGTGCTTTTTAGATATTTCTCATAACAACAAACATTCTACCCCGCATTCCATGAAAAATGGTGGAAACCTCCATTCACATGTAAAGAAGTTGAAGATTCAGTTGCAAGCAACATGAGCAAAACTGTTTGCCCTGGTATTTGCATTATTCTCAAGATCCAAGGTACTTGTGAATTTTAAAAATGTGAAATCTCACCAATGCTATATATAAAAATCTGTATAGGAATGCTTTCATAACATGGTATGTTTCAACGGCAACATTCATTTTTAGTTCAGCACTAAGTATTCTCAACGAAGCAGAAACACGTGGAAGTGGGAATTCCATGTTGGTTAACTTCAGGAAGACTGAGAATGGGTAGGGTGAGTGGGATGTCTTTTATATCATAAGATCTCCATAAAGCACCAAATGAACTTTTATTTTGAACTCCAAAGGGAAATTAAGATGTAGGAACAGGAGCATCATGTGTGCAAACCACATTTACAACTCCTTTCCTTTTTACAAGAATGGGTAGGAATGGGGTTACAAAATGAGGTCATTAGAGAAGCTGAATAAAGAACAAGTCAGCATTTCCTTGCTAAGCTCAATTCTATATGTGCCGAGAAAATGCCTTGCCTGTGCCCGTGAGCAGAACTGCTTGCTATCTGACCGACTGCTATCTTGCTATCTGACCGACTGCTGAATAGGGCCAGCTACCCTGGTTGAACAATTAAACGAAAGGAGGGCTGAAGTAAAATTAAAAAATATTTGAGGGCACGTGGGTGGTTCATGATCCTGGAGTCCCGGGATGGAGTCCTGCATCAGGCTCCCTGCTCAGTGGGGAGTCTGTTTCTCCCTCTGACCTTCCCCCCTCTCATGCTCACTCTCTCTCACTCTCCCTCAAATAAATACATAAAAATCTTTAAAAAAATAAACAGTATTTGAAAAAGAAGAAGGAATGTTTGATCATGAAAGGCAGCTTTCAGATCACCCCCCATGCCAAGAGGAAAGAACCCATGTCTCCTTTCCTCAGCAACCTGCATATTCCCAAAAGGGGAGTTTGGAAATTTGTTCAATGGCCCTGATTTGGATCAGGGAAGGTAGATTCCGCCGATAAGTTCTTGACACCAGATTTCAGAAATCCTCCAATACTGAAGACTTCAGTGACACATATCCTAAAACAAGACTACCAAGTGTTTTCACTCCAAGACATTCTAGGTTCATTGTCTTCCAGTAAAATGTTAAATCTGGGAGGCAAAGAAATCAAGCAAATCAAACCAAACAATGATAAGAAAATAATTACAAAAGTAATATGTATAATGAATCTGGGCAGGTCTAGTGATGTCAACACGACAAAAACATGCAACCTACCTTCAGTTCCTAATGGTGGATCATAAAGCATTTATTGATGTACTCACCACAACCTTCACCAACACAAGAGAATTACGCATACGATATATAAGAAGTGATCACATAGTGTACACTACTCTACAGTCCGTCACACCAGGAGCTCTGAGGAGGGGGGGAGGCAGCTCTATAGCTTGTGCCCCAGAACTTGCAGTCCCAACACATTCCTGATACAAAGTATGCAAGGACTAAGAATTTGTCAAATGAACGAATCAGAAAAATACAGAACTAGAGAGGACCACAGAACAATGAAATGTCCTTTCTTAGATAAGGATTAATAAAACTGTCCCACAAAGAAAACCTTTAAGATTTTTCTAAGTTTTAAATGAGAGCGCATAATGATCCTTGGTACACACTTAGATAGGACCACCAAAAACGATTTCCAGTGTGCAAATGGGTTTCATTGATTCTCTTTAGATAGATGTTGCAAGGTGTTCTCTATTCAAGTCACACTGATGTGTCACTATAAAGTAGATTTTGAGAGCAGCCCACTACCACCATGAGTAGTTTAGGGGACCATTGTTTTCACTCTCTTCTATATGCACACAGACAGTCCATCCAATGCCCAGGTCTCCCAACTGAATACATTTTACCTTTCTTTCCTCATCTCTTTCTTTGCTATACACTTGCACTGCCCCATTTAGCATAGACTATGTCAACATCAGATATCCCATTCTCTACAAAATTTCAGCTTCAGCTGTCCCACTTGTCACTACCTACCTTTCTATCTTACTTGCTCACCCATGCCTACTGCGTTTTCAGTCTCCTAAAGACCTCTAATGCACTGCCTTTACCATTTTCACAATCTACTTCCTCTCCCATCTTCACATCCCTCTGTGTGGAGCATGGATGTCAATCCTCATCAGTACAAGCATTCCCTGAAAAAGTCCTGAATTCTCTTACTCTGCTGTATCATCTTCACATTTGTGGGGCCAAACCTAAGTTCTGGATACCGACAATAATCTCACTTTCCCACGCCTGAGAGGAAAGAGAAATTGCCCAACTCATTTCATTATCACAATCCTGAAATGGGCCAACCACACTGTCAATTATTTACTGGGGTAATCATCCTAGCCAGAGCGATCATGCAAGAAAAATAAATTAAAAGGATCTGAAATAGAAAGGAAGAAGTAAAACTGTCTCTGTTTACAGATGACATGATCTCATATATAAAAAATCCTAAAGACTCCATCAAAAAGCCATTAGAGCTAATAGGCAAATTTAGGGAAGCTTCAGGATACAAACCCAACATAAAGAAATCAACTGTGATTCTATATACTAACAACAAATTATCTGAAAAAAAATAAAACAATCTAATGTACGATAGCATCAAAAACAACAAAATACTGAAAAATAAATTCAACCAAAGAGGTAAAAAATCTATACACTGAGAATTATAAGACATACATAAGAAAAATTGAAGAAGACACAAATAAATAGAAAGACATCCTGTTTTCAAGAATTAGAAGAGTTAATATTGTTAAACTATCCATACTATCCAAAGCCATCTACAGATTCAATGTAATCACTATCAAAAGTCAAAAGGCATTTTTCTCAGAAAAAGAAAAAAATCCTAAAATTCATATGGAGGCCAAAAAAGTCCTGAATAGCTAATGCAATCTTGAAAAAGAACAAAGCCGGAGACATTATACTTCCTGATTTCATACTACAGTACAAAACTATGATACTCAAAAGAGTATGGTATTGGCATAATAACACATGAAACAGAATCGGGAGCCCAGAAACAAACCCATGCATATACACTCAACAAATATTTGTCAAGCAAGACAAGAATACTCAATGGAGAAAAGGCAGTCTGTTCAATAAATGCTGTTGGGGAAACTGGACATTTACATGCAAAAGAATGAAACTGGACCCCTAACTATACCACTCATAAAAATTAACTTGGAATGGATTAAAGAATTAAATATAAAACCTGAAGCCATAAAACTCCTAGAAGAAAACATAGGGAAAAAGCTCCGTGACACTGGTCTTGGCACTGATTTTTCTGGATATGACCAAAAGTGCAAGCAACACAAGCAAAAATAAACAAATGGGCCTAACACAAACTGAAAACCTGCATAGAAAAAGAAATGATCAAAAAACTAAAAAGGCAACCTACAGAGTGGGAGAAAATATTGCAAATCAGATATCTGATTAATCAAATCAATTAATAAAATAATGTATAAATTTATTACTGTATTAGGCAAATAAGACTAGTAATTGATCTGTTGATTAAGGGATTAATAAGCAAAATATATTGAGTTCATACAAATAATCTGATTTTAAAAAGGATAAAAGACCTGAACAGACATTTTCCCAAAGACATCCAGATGGCCAACAGACACATGAAAAGATGCTCAACATCACTAATCATCAGGGAAATGCAAATCAAAGCCACAGTGAGATATCTCCTCACATCTGTTACAAAGTCTATTATCCAAAGGACAAGAGGTAGTGCTGGTAAGGATGTGAAGAAAAGGAAATTCTTGTGCACACGGAACCCTTATGTTGAGAATGTAAATTGGTGCAGTCACTATGGAAAATAGTATGGAGGTTCCTCAAAAAATTAATAATAGAACTAATAATATGATCCCACAATTCCACTTCTGGTATATATCCAAACCAAATGAGATCACTATGTTGTAGAGATAGCTTCACCTCCATGTTCACTGCAGCTTTATTTACAACAGCCAATACATGAAACAACTTACATGACCATGGATGGATAAATGTATAAAGAAAATCTCTCTCTCTCACTCTCTTTCTCTCTCTCTCTCTCTCTTTCTCTCACACACACACACACTCACACACACAAGGGAATATTATTCAGCCATAAAAAGAAGGAAATCTTACCATTTGCAACATGGACAGACCCTGACAGGCATTACACTAAATGAAATAAGTCAGAAAAAGACAACTACTGTACGGTCTCACTTATACGCGGAATCTAAAAAAGAAAAAAAAAGAACTCCTAGAAATAGGGAGTAGTTTTTTGCTTGCCAGAGGTGAGGGAGCCCATGAAGTTAGTCAAAAGATACAAACTTCCAGTTATAAGATGATGAAGCAGCATGATGACTATAGTTAACAATACTGTATATTTGAAAGTTGCTAAGAGAGTAGATGTTGAAAGTCCTCAACACACACACGTACAAAACTGTAATTAATTGAGGTGATGAATACATTAAGTAATCTTATTGTAGTATTCATTTCTCAATATAATCTCTCCCATCAAACCTCCTACACTTTCCTCTTCTATCACTCTCAACTAATAACCTTTCCTACCATTGCACTGTACAGTTGAAAATTCAAACGAAGGGCGCCTGGGTGGCTCAGTGGGTTAAAGCCTCTGCCTTCGGCTCAGGTCATAATCTCAGGGTCTTGGGATCAAGTCCTGCATCGGGCTCTCTGCTCAGCAGGGAGCCTGCTTCCTCCTCTCTCTGCCTGCCTCTCTGCCTACTTGTAATCTCTCTCTGTCAAAATAAATAAATAAAATCTTAAAAAAAAAAAAAGAAAAGAAAATTCAAATGAAAACTCCCTCCTATGTATCAACTTTCTTCTATCTCTCTGGCTCCCACCACTGCCTCCCTCCCCTTAAAATGGGAAAATCACTCTCCTGCCATCTAAAACCAATTTCCCCATTCGTCTATGGGATGACATGCTTCCTCACTTTCCTGGGAAGGTCACTCTTTTACTTACAACCCTTTCCTTATCAGCTTTCCTTCCTCTGACTCATCACCATCTTCTTTTTTTTTTTTTAATTTTATTTTTATTCTTTACCCAAGGGGTACAGGTCTGTGAATCATCAGGCTTACATCTTTCACAGCACTCACCAAAGCACAAACCCTCCCCAATGTCCATAACCCATCCACCCTATCCCTACCCTCCCACCCCCCAGTAACCCTCAGTTTGTTTTGTGAGATCAGGAGTCTCTTATGGTTTGTGTCCTTCCCCATNACCCCCCATGACCCCCCACCCTGCCCCTCAAGTTCCTCATATCAGAGAGATCAAAGACAATTATCATCACCATCTTCTTATGGCTCTATTATCTAGTTCTGTGCCTCTTCTTTTAAATCATTCCTTCCCCAATATCCTCTTCCATCTCTCTTCTCACCTACCTGCTCTGTCAGTCGTCTGAAAAGAATTGTCTGCAATTATTGCTTCCAGTCCTTCACCTGCCTTCACTCTACATCCCACTCTAGGGGCCCTGGCTCTGCTGTCCCATACAAATTGATCAACCTGCCTTCAAGGGACTTACAGTCTACAAGGAGATAAAGATAATGCTACTTGGCCAAATACAGTGGCTGTTTCCTCCTATTCAACCTGCTAGCCTCTCAGTAACATTCTAAGACACTCTTCTAATTGGCCTGTGTCCCCCCATACAGGCATTTCTCTTACTTCTTGGGCATATTCCACCTCAGTCTCCTTGGCCCGTTCCTCCTCCCCTCCCCAATCTCTAAACGTGGAAGTTCCTCACAAGTCAGGCTGCGTACGTTCTGTTACCCCCCCCTTTTTTTTTCCAGCATTGTCTCCCTAGGTAATCACACCAAATCTTAAAGCAGTTTTATTGAAATATAACTCACATACCATAATCCAGAGGTGCACAATCCTGACCACTACCTACCTTTGGAGTAGTTTCATCATCCACAAAAGAAATCCTATACCCACTAGTACTCACTCCCCATTCCCTCCTCCTCCCATCCCTTGGCGACCTGTAATCCGTTTTCTGTGTCTACACTGAATTTGCCTACACTGAATATTTCATATAAATGGAACCATACAATATGTGGTGTTTGTGGCTGGCTTCTTTCATCTAACATGTTCTCAAGGTTTATCGATGTTGTACCATGAATCAGAATTTCATTCTTTTTGATTGATGGATAATTTCCACTATACTATATACCACAATGATTTATCCATTCATCAGTTCATGGTTTTTAGGGGTGTTCGTACTTTTTGGCTATCATCAGTAATGCTGTTATGAACATGTGTGTATCCGTTTTTGTGTGGACGTATGTTTTCATTTATCTTGCTTATATCTAGGAGTAGAACTGCTGGGTCATATGTAACTCTGCAACATTTTGAGGAAACGCTAAACTGTTTTCCAAAGCTGCTGAACTATTTTACAGTCCCACCACCAGTGTATGAGGGTTCTGGTCTTTCTACATCCTCACCCATAATTATTGTTTATTATTACACCTATCTTAGTGGGTTTGAAGTGGCATCTCCTCAGTGGCTAATAAGGTTGAGAATCTTTTCATGTGCTTAGTGGCCATTTGTATACATTCTTTGGAGAAATATCCATTCAGATCTTTTCCCATTTTTCAATTGAGTTATCTGTCTTTTTATTGCTGAACTATAAATGTTCTTTATATTTATTTATATTCTAGATACAAGGCCACCATCAAATATTTGCAAATATTTTCTACCTTTAAGGGGGTTATCTTTTCACTTTTTCAGTGGTATATTTATAAGCACAAAAGTTTTTTATTTTTATTTAGTCCAATTTATTTTTTCTTTTGTTGCTTATGATTTTGGTGTCAGTTAAAAAGCCCTGGACTAACCCAAGGTCACAAAGACTTCCTCCTATGTTTTTTTCCTAAGCATTTTCAATAGGTTTAGCTCTTACATCAAGGTCTATGATCCATTTTGAGTTGATTTCTGTGTATAATGTGAGGGACAGCTACAACTTCATCCTTTTGCACAAGGCTATCCAATTGTCGCAGCAACATCTGCTGAAAAGACTATTCTTGGGCGCCTAGGTGGCTCAGTTGGTTAAGCGACTGCCTTTGGCTCAAATCATGATCTTGGAGTCCTAGGATGGAGTCCAGTATCCGGCTCAGTGGAGAGTCTGCTTCTCCCTCTGCCCCTCCCCCCTCTCATGCTCTCTCTCTCATTCTCACTCTTCCAAATAGATAAATAAAATCTTTAAAAAAAAAAAAGGAGAAAAGAAAAAAAGAAAGAAAGAAAAGAAAATTTTCCCCAGTCCCCACCACCAACTGGATTTTCTTGTCAAAAATCAATTGACCATAAATTAATGATTAATTTCTGTACCCTCAGTTATATTCTATTGATCTGCATGTCTATCCTTATGCCAATACTGTATTTTCTTGGTTACTACAGCTTTGTGGTCAGTTTTGAAACCAGGAAGCTTGAGTCCTCTAAATTTATTCTTTTTCAAGATTGTTCTGGGCATCTTAAATCACTTGCACTATATCAATTCT
The DNA here is from genome assembly GCA_002007465.1 of Ailurus styani. NCBI lineage: Eukaryota > Metazoa > Chordata > Mammalia > Carnivora > Ailuridae > Ailurus > Ailurus styani. The sequence goes on along the minus strand of LNAC01001166.1, from coordinate 162,903 downwards.
TATCCTTTAAATACCATTTACTAAAAGAAAACTCATGAGTTTATATCCTCCAAATCCTTTTCTGCAGCAGTGACTCATAATGAAGCTGTGCCTCTGATGGGGAGCCCCAGCGGACTGTCTCACAGCGTTCTTCAAGTGTCCAAACTACACTGAAAATTCACCCTTATAATGCCCCCCAAAATCCCATTTCTTCTTCTTTCCCCTATACTTAATCACTGCAGGTATCCCCATAATTCTTCCCATTGCTCAGGCCAGAAACCTGGGGCTGGTCTTCATCCCCACCCCCTCTTCCTTCCCTACTCTATCAGTAAGGCCCATCTGTTCTTCCTCCAAACCAAACGTCAAATTCATTCGTCTCTATGTTCACTTTTAAAATCTTAATCCAAACCACAATAATTATCTTAGATGACCAACTGCTCTCCCTGATTTTTCCCCAAAGGTCCATTTTTATACCAGAAACAAAGTAATAATTTAATAACTTAAAGCAGATCATTTTGGCCCACTTCCTAAAAGTTTTAACTGATGGACTTTAAACTTCAAACAAAATCTCAAATCTTCCCCATGGCTTATGAGGCACTGCAGGATTGGATTCCAACTGCCCCATCTTTTGCTGTCTCCTGTTGCTCACAGATCCAGCTTTCAGAGTCTTGCACAAAGCAGCCTTTTCTCCCGGTTTGAGGTCTTTGCACACGCTGTTCCCTGACTGTACTGCTCCTCCTGCCACACTGACCCCACACTCTTCCATGGATAGTTCCTTTGATCCACCTTTAATTGGCTTAAGTATCATCTCCTCAGAGAACACTTCTTTGGTGACTATATCTAAATTAGGTCTTTCTCTTGAATCCTCTTTCACTGCACAGAGTTGTTTCTTTAAAAATATTTATTCCTTTTTATAGTTATTCATTTAATTGCTTATGTGCTTGCTTATGGTCTATCTCGAAGATCCATGCAGGTAGGAACCCTATCTGTTCTGTCTAGTACTGCATCTTCAGTGCTAAGCATACAATAAGTACCGGTCAAATCACCACTTGAATAAATATCTCCTTTTTAGTCATTTTGGAAAAATTAAGAATAGAGAAGTTTCATAATGCTTAGTATAAGCCAGGCACTGTTACCCAAACCTCACATAGAAAATTTATTTAAATCTCACAATGTTATGAGGTAATTCTATTCTTACCCCATTCTTTTTTTTTTTCTTTCTTTTAGAAAAGGCAATTGTGGCACAGAGAAGACTAGCAACTTCCTCAGTGTCACCCAGGAAGATATAAGCAACCATGGAATTAGAACCCAGGTACTCTGGCTCTGGCACCTATGTTTGTAACCACCGCGCTACACTGACGTATGTCAAGAAGGCACGAGTCCTGTGGAAAAGGAAGGAGTGGGCTTTTGGTTCAACATAGGGAAGTTAGCATCTTCTCCCTAGCTGTCACTGCGTGCAGATTTTGGGAGACAGGATGGAACAACCTGCATGACGATCCCAAAGGACTGTAAGATAGGAAAAAAAGCACCTTATTGCAACTCTGAAATTCCAAGATTAAGGGAGTATTATGGGATGGAAATAGGTGCTTCCTAAATGCCCCATGACAGGGAGGGTAGCAAGGACCTCAGAGTAAAATAGACTTGAGGGAATCAGAAGTTGAGACTGGTGACCTAGGATCAGTACACAATACAGGACGGGTGGCTGAAGCAGTGAGCTCTTTCAGGCAAAGCTGTTGGTCTTACAAGAAAGTGACTGAGCCCGCCCAGGAGTATGGGAAATTAAGAGTTGCAGGTAAATTGACACCATAATTAGTTATCACCTCACACTTGCTGGATGGCTTTATCAAAAAGACCCAAGATAAGAAATGTTGGTGAGGATGTGGAGAAACAGGAACGATGGCAGTAGTAAGTGGGGATGTAAATTGGTACAGCCATTATGGAAAACTGTACAACAGCTCCTCAAACAATTAAAAGTTGAACTACCATATGATTCAATAATCCCATTTCTGGGTAAATGTCCAAAGGAACTGAAATGATTATCACGAAGGGACACCTGCATACCCATGTTCATCACAGCCAAGATATGGACAGAATCTAGAAATACATTATTCACAATAGCACAGATAGGGAAACAATTTAAGCGTCCAACAACTGATGAATAAAGAAAACATGGTGTGTATACACATTTATATATAGCGGAACACTATTCAGCCTTAAAAAGAAGGAAATCCTGTCATTTACAACAACATGGGTCAACCTGGAAGGTATTAAGCTAAGTAGGATAAGTCAAACAAAGAAAGATAAATATTACAACATCGTTTTTCTGTGGAAACTTTAAAAAAAACAGAATTTATAAAAACAGAGTAGAATGGTGATTACCAGAGGCTTGGGTATGGAGAAATTGGGAAAATGTTGTTTACAGATACAAATTGATAACTGATAGACCAATAAGATCTGGAGACCTAAGGCACAACAGAGTGATTAGAGTCAACAATACTGTATTATAAATTTCAAAGTTACTAAGAGACTAAAATCTTAACTGTTCTCAACACAAAAAGATTGGAGACATGAAAATAGTGTTAGTTAATGTTACTATAGTACTCACATTGCAAATATATAAATGTACCAAACCAATACACTGTACACCTTAAACTTACACAATGTCATTATGTCACTTATATCTCAATTGAAAAATATTTTTTAAAAAGAGTTGCAGATGGGGGTGCCTGGGTGGCTCAGTCAGTTAAGCCTCTGACTCAATTTCAGCTCAGGTCATGATCTCAGGGTCATAGGATCAAGCCCCACGTTGGGCTCTACAGTGGGCATGGAGCTGCTTAAGATTCTCTCTCCTTCTCCCTATGCCCCTCCACCCCCCAATATGTGCACTATCGCTCTCAAAAAAAAAAAAAAAAGAATTGTAGATGGAAGCCTCATAACAGGTACTACTGTGCTGGGCCTTAACCTTCACACTATCATCCTCATCCCCCGCAGGGTGCACAAATACAAACACACAGAATTGTTTCAGGATGTGTGTAGGGTTTCTTGGCTATTTGTGTTCTTGGAACAGCACTGTTTTCTTTCTGCTTTCAAGGTAGGTTCTGGTTCAGATGAAAAGTGTGGTCTCTTAGAGCTTTCAGTGTCCCCACTCTCAGTCACAGATGTGAACACAATTATCTTGTTCTTTGAGTCTCCCTGGATCCCCACTCCCCATGTCCTGCGGGCCTCCCGAGTTCTGGGCTCACTCCGAGCTGTAAATGCTAATGGAGTATCAAGGGGAAAGGACAGCAAGAGAGGCACATATAACCTATCTCCTGGGCTCCTGTGCAGGCGCCACCGTCTCAACAGACTTCAGTTAAGCCACACCAGCCCAAAGAGGAAATTACTAAGGCTCTTAACACGGCAACAGCAGAGCATTAAACTAGCCCAGGGCCCTTCTGCATGTGGAGTTTTGCGCAGCTGCAGAGCTGACTCACCCATCAAGCTGGCCCCAGGCATCAGCACGTCACTGGCATCTAACTCCACGGGACTGGACGGGATGTGGAAGTGCAGACAGAAAGCACAAAGGGTCCCAACCACGAGCACTGTGGTGCTTCAATATCTAGAGGCTCATCAGAGGAGAAAGAACCCGCAGAGGACGCTGAGAAAGAGCAGCCAGAGAGGTAAAGACATGACAGAAATATCTGGACTTGATGCTGTTAATTGCGTTTTCTGGGCCTTTTGTTCTGTGACAGACCAAACAGGACAGGACTGATGTCTGAGGGGCTCACTACTGAGTTTCTGGTACAAGGACCAGTACTGTGGGTGGGTATGGCCGAAGTGAGTCATTCCCTTGCAATGGGCTGGCATACGAATGCTCTCGCAGGAAAGTGTAATAACACTGGAGAACAAGTTCTAAGCAGTTTTTGGATTCAGAGAGAGGCTCATGGGCGCCTGGGTGGCTCAGTGGGTTAAAGCCTCTGCCTTCGGCTCAGGTCATGATCTCAGGGTTCTGGGATCGAGGCCCGCATCAGGCTCTCTGCTCAGCGGGGAGCCTGCTTCCTCCTCTCTCTCTCTCTGCCTGCCTCTCTGCCTACTTGTAATCTCTCTCTCTCTCTGTCAAATAAATAAATAAAATCTTTAAAAAAAAAAAAAAAACAGAGAGAGGCTCAAAAGGAAATTCGAGTTAGGTGCCTGTACACATGCACCAGATATTTGAGGGTTAATTTTGCTGGCTCAGGGGCAGCAAGGTTTATGTGGGGGGCTTCTGCCCAAGGAAAGACAAGCCAAAACCTCTACCTGGCAGTGCATGTAGCTACTGCAGCAGTAACTCTAGGAAATGGATTAGAACCACTGGAAATTCCCCGCATATATTTTGGGAAGGGAGAGAAATTCCTCACCTGAATGGAGAAAAGAGTTACAATCGTCCCAGAATACCAACTTGGATTTCTTCTTTCCTTACTTAAGCATCAATTTGCAGGGGGGCCTGGGTGGCTCAGTCCGTTAAGTGTCTGACTCTTGGTTTGGGCTCAGGTCATGATCTCAGGGTCATGAGACTGAGCCCATCACCAGGTTTCACACTCGGCGAGGAGTCTGCTTGAGATTATCTCCCTCTCTCTCTGCCCCTCTTCTCTCTCTCTCAAATAAAAAACTCTACTTAAAAAAAGCTCAGCAGCAATTTACAGAACTGATGTTACTACTCACTGCCAATTCACCACCCACACTTGCCATCTATGATAGGACTTCCGGGGTTACCTTTTCGAAGGGAGTGCAGTGATCTAAGACAGATTATTCTCCTCGCTATGGCAAAAGAGGTGGTGCTTCCTCGCTCCAGACCAAGGCAGAAAGGCCCCGAGAGAGCTACTCGGAAGTCTGGAGGTGTCTGCCTCTATCCCGCGCTTTGCCTCTTGTTTGATTGCCGCCTCCTACTCTATCTTCCAGTCTCAAGCCTTTTCTGAATTGAAGGCTCTACGTCTCCAAGAACGCACAGGCTGAGAGCGCCTCACTGTCTTTCCAGATCGCAGTCTCCGTGGCCAGCCGAACGCGTCTTTGTGCCGGAGCGGGGCCAGCTCGTGCGGCCCCGTCGTCCGTGGGCGTCGGCGACCTCGCGCCCAGGCCTCGGGCCCCGCGGCCGCTCGGCGCGCTGCTCTGGCTGCCCCCGCGGCGGCCTGGGCCGCTCACCCTTCTCGCCGGCCGCGCTGGAAAGCCGCAAATACGCAACCTGTCTGTTTGCAGGACTCGGCGAGCACAGCTGGGAGAGGTGGCGTCCGCCAGGGTCGGCCGCTCCGGACCGGCCACGGCAGCCTCGGCGAAACCGGAGACCCAGGCGAGCAAGGCCCAGGCAGACGCGTGGTGGGAGCGGCGGCCCGGGGAGCAGCCGCTGCGGAGCCGCCTTTTCCGGCCGCGGGGCGCGTGCGGAGGCGGAGCCTCGGCTGGAGCAGCCCGGCTTCCCACCCTCCTCTCTGCCGCCTCCTGCGCGCTGGAAAGCCAGGGTCTCCTCGCCTCTGGCCTTGAGTTGCTTTGGATCTCTTTTCTTAACACAGGCTTTACTGAGGTACAGCGTACATAGTGCAATCCTGTGATTCTTTTAGGAAACAGTTGTGCAACCATCACCGAAATCGTTTCAGGTCATTATTATTGCAGGAAGTTTCCCTCACTCTCCCTGTGTAGCCCATTCCTGTTCTTACCCCAGTGCCTGGACACCTCTGATCGGCTTTCTGCCTCTGAAGATTTACTCTTTGTGGAAATGGAAGCTTATACTATGTGGTATTTCGTGTCTGGCTTCTTTCACTGAACGTAGTATTTCTGCGGTTTGTCCATATTGTTGCCGTCTAAGTAGGGGTTTTGTTTGTTACTTCATAGTATTCCCCCCTTGTATGAATGTATCATGTTCTGTTTGGACAATCGTCAGTTGATGGACCTTTGAGTAGTTCCACTTTGGGAGTTATTATGAATGATACTAGGAACATTTATGTACAAGTCTTTGGTTGGACATGTTTTCCATTCTCTTGTAGATGTCTAAGAGTGGGATTGCAGTTTTTGTAAGCTAAGTTTAGGTCCAGCTTTTTTTTTTTTTTTATGCCAAGCTCAGATCTCTTTGTGTTAGGTTTAAATGAGAATGCCAGATCAAGAATCCAACTTAATGAAATTAAAGTTGATGATGGAAGTTCTATTATCTTAACTGAGAAACCATTATTTTACTCACTTTTGAGACAGTGAGCTAGACAGACACTGGTACTAACCATTCAGTATTCAGTATAGTTAATTGAACATGATTGTTTTCTTTGATGACTTGTAATCTTATGAAAGAGCATGATTATGAACGTAGCAGTCATGGTTCAGTGCTATGTAAAGAGAATGAGAAGAGAGACATTGGAATATGCTTTTTTAACTTTTTACTGAATTCTTGAAATTTTTTTTTCCTAAAAAAAGAAAAAATATATACATCAGCAGTATCCAGTTATATAGCACAGAAGGTAAACTTTGATGCTCATAAATTCATTTTGTTGATGCAAGCCCAAGGAAGTCCAGAGGTTTGGGAGATGGGGGTTGTATAAAACTGTATGGAAATGAAAGACTCTGATATAAGAAGATGACTTTAGGGAGGTCTGAGTCTCTTGTGGTGATTAACATCAAGAGAGATAAAGAGCATAATAATAAGACTAGTCCTCATAGTCTCAAGGCAGATAGTGGTGGTGATGATCTAAAGCTGAGATCTGAAGATAAAGCTAAATTCAAGTTAAATTCTGTGGTTCATTCAGATATGGATTACTCTATTCTTCTATTCTATTCTACTTTATTCTTCTATTCTATTACTCTGTTCTACGGATATTATATCCATATTGCTCTGTTCAGACTCCAGAGTTTTAGAATGGCGATACTGGGCTGCTAAATTAACTTCTATTTTAGAAAAAATCAGATACATTATTTGGGGAGTTATCTGCTAAAATCAGACCGGGAAAGAACCAGGGCTCTTTGGAGAAGTGGCTGACTTCAGGACTGAGGCAGAGAAACTAGATGATGAAACTGGAACAACTTGTGCAAAAAGTAAAAAGGGACTCAAAGAATATTGGGGCTATGTCAGGAGACACAGGCACCAGCTTGAAGACAAGTCAGTTCTGGGGGAACTTTACTGTCAAAATAAATGACACAGGAATGCACTGTAAAGAGAACAAAAATCCATATTAATATAAGCAAATGAATGCATAACTAATGGAGAAAGGAGAATTCTATCTAACAGTAGAACACTAACAAGTGTAGAAGCATAAGGGAGTTTAAAAAAAAACTATTTGGCTTTCATCCTAATAATAATAAATTCAGGCAAGGATCATCAATCCATGCTAAAGTTGGTGGGTACAAGTGTGGTAAAGAACAGGATATTTACATAGTTTCAAAATGTCTCCTCATAAAACTTAAGAATTGCTTATTATTTTATGCATTTATGTCAAATGCAAGTTAACTTCAGAATGGAGAAAGCTGGAAACCATCTTAACCACGGAATAAAAGTTACCACCACCAGGAATAGGACAAATTGACATCTTGTGCCTGCTGGTAAGATGCCTTGAGAAGAACATGGCACTATTTATCTTTACCCAAAATGAATCAACCTTGAGGAAAATTAATACACATCACAAGTATCTGCTTTGTACTTTTAAAAATGTCAAGGTCAGAAAAGATGAGAGGGCTGAGGAATAATTTCAGGTGGAGGATCACCTTCTGATGCGGTTCGGTTTCTTTGGTGTTCACCCAGGTGGGACATTCACTACCCTCTAAGGCTACTCATTCTTTTTTTTTTTTTCCCTACTACTTTATTTATATTCCTTCAGTTTTTAGCTAATGTCCTTTCTCTTTTCCAGGATCCCATCCCAATAGTATGTATTCTTTATGGTGAAATGTTAATATATCAAGTTATTCATTTTGGCAAACCAATATACTTTGTGTATTTATTTAAAGATAGTCCATGCTGTTTCTGCAATTTATTTTTTTTAAATCCTTCTAAGTCTCAATCTGGTTTGTTTTTTTTTTTAATTGCAATGTTGGGTCTATGTGCAAAGATAAAAAGTACATCATGATTGTAGGTTAATAGCTGCATGGTTAACATTTATATAACCTGTATGTTTTTTCTGAATGATATATACAAAGGCAAGTATGAATATGTGGTACAGTGATACAAGTCTATTTTTATAAATTTGAAATTCATTTCAACTTACTTTCTCAGGAATTTTTAACTTATTTTCTTGATTGCCTATATCTTTGGTAATCCTATTCATGAAAGTCAACAAAATCAATAAATGAATGAACAATCAAAAAAATGGAATTTTGTTGTGGGGGGATCCAAGTCTCATGGGCCACATAAACACACATGTACATACTAGAAGACAGGGCTCTCACTACTGACTCAGTGAGAAATGAAGGCCAAGAGAATTTGATGGTCAAAACTGTGGTCACTGGATTCTGAGTAATTCAACTTCAGATCCCAACTCTGCTCTCACTTGCAACCTAACTTTGGGTTGATGGTTCAATTGTCTTAAAATTCTGGAAAACGGAGACACAATTCTATCTCATAGGGGTATTATAACAGAATAATGAGATAAAGTATATGAAGCAATTAGCAGAGTCCTAATATGTAACAGTAAGGCCTTAAAAATAATGTTGACTGCTGTTAGTACAATACATACTCAACTGAAAACTCTGTAATATAAATGACCAGAGGAACATCAAACCCTAGTGTATAGAGAATAGCAGAAATCAGGTTCTATCAACCCTTTACTTAGGAATGTGAATCATGCTTTCCTTCCTTCCTCACTTTTGCAGCCCTACTCTCAGTGGCTGCCATCAATATTTTCTCTCCCCCATTCAGAACTGTCACTCTGAATACTTACAGTACATGACCATGGTACCCGCACTTTTGAATTAAAGCACCATGTCCTCACAAACACAGTTCTCAAAAGTCAAACATTGACAGTATGTAAAAGACAATGACAATAAAGAGACATACGGACCACACTGTAAAGAAAGATCCCTGAATAACAAAAAAGTGGGAGTTTGGGGAAAGTAGTAGGAGCAAAGAGGTTGCTTTGAGCAACAGAAATTGAGACTGATAAATCACTTTTCTTTCTGATATGGACTCACCACCCATAGCCAAAATGCTCTCAGCAAAACCATGGCCACTGTCTAATCTTCAAAAATGCTCTTTCCTTACCCAATACCCATCTTCCTCCTTAGAAAACTCTGTCTTCCTTATAATTTTTACCAAGTTTGCACTGCATACAAGGTTATTCATGATCAACTCTCCTCAACAATTGTGTTGGACCTTATAGAATTTCATATTAGTCCAAAATAATTTATAAAGATGGGTAAGATGATAAGTTTTTTACTTAAACTTAGTTCAAATGGGTCAACAGATTAAGGCCTGAGGGTCAAATCTGACCAGGCCCATTAGCTTATCGGCTGTCTCTGGCTGCTTTTTCTTCTCTAACAGCAAAGATGAATCATTGTTGTGATGAAAATTACATGCTTTGAAAAGGTTAACACATTTACTATCTTGTCCCTTTACAGAAGAAGTTTGCCAAACCTCTGAAATGGGAGATGCAAGTATAACAAAAATACCCACCTTTACTAAATGCCAATGAAAAAACTATGAAAGACTTTAAGACGGATGCCAGGCTGGCACAGTCGGTTGGTCATTGGAGTCTTGGTTTCAGCTCAGGGTGTGATCTTGGGGTACTGAAATTGAGCCCCGAGTCGGGCCCAACCTTCAGCATGGAGCCTGCTTGGGACTCTCTCTCCCTCTCCCTCTGCACCTCCCTCCTTGCGTGCATGCGTGTGCTGTTTCTCTCTCTTAAATAAAAATAAATAGATCTTAAAAAAAAAGAATTGTAAGAGTTCAGAAGGCTGGCCACTTTGAACAGGGCCATTTCGAGAAAATTTTTCAGAGCCAACAGAAATAGGTCTCAAAGAATGAGAATGCAGATGGGTTCAGAACTTCTTGGCAACAGGAAGTGACAGAAACATGTCAAGCACAGAAAAAGCAAGATAGAGAATGGAGCTTCCAGCTCACTAACTCTCTTACAATGCTTTGCAGAGACCTTTCCATCTTCTCTGGTTTTCAAATCAGCATGTATGTTTCACACAAACCACAGTCCATGTGCCTCTAGGTCGTCTCCTAATTATGGGCTTGTCATCCAGTTAGGAACCCCACTCTAAAAAGGGGCAAACTCCCAGATACAAGGATGTGGTAATAAACATTGTAATTAATGGCATTCTCTGAAACTGTGCCTTGATTTAACTTTCTAATCTTTTCTGTTAATGGATATTTAATATTCAGCACCAAAAGAATGAGATACCGTTTTTCTTCCAAAACAAAGTCACATGACTATGCCACACATTAATTTGCAAAGATTACTACTGTGTTACTCTTCTATTTTTGTATGTGCTCTTTTCCCAAAGTTCCATGAGGCAAAGAGGCTAGATGGATTAGTAGGACTTTTAGTCTTAAAAGACAAGAAATCATTTAGCTAAATAAGAAAGAATGTATTACATTAACAGGTCTAGTACAGCTATTTCAAAAACCTTTTGAAAAGTACGTTTGCATCAAAAATGTATTTATTGCAGAAAGACAATTTATGTTTACATGTATATGTAACACTATCTTGGGCTCAACACTAAAAGCTGCTGTCATTATGACCTTTTGGCCAGTAATTCAGATTGCTACATTTGCATATCCTGCTTTATGTACTTACAAGGTAGGAGAACTGTAAGCTAACCATAGTTTTCAAACAAGATCTATATTTAAAAGTGAGAGAAAATGACTCTCTTATTTGAAGTTTATGTAGTAATTGTTGAACTGTAAAAGAATGAGCCACAATATGTAAAACTTTAAGTATTACAGCTTAGGCAAAAACAAACATGAGTGGGGAGAGAGAGAGAGGGAAAGGGGGGAGGGAAAGACAAACCAAAAAAGCCTTCTTGACTGAGACAATCCAAATTCGTAACTGCTATCCTGATGTGAAGAGATTATTTTTTAAAAAAGGACATTCCATACTCAAAGACTAAAATATTTTACTATTTCAACATAAAATTCTTCCAGAACTCTTATAATATGTACATGATCCTGGAATAAATTTCTCAGTTCTTAGCTTATTAACAATATATACATTTGAAAATAAATATATACAATATTTCAAAACAAACCCTTCAAGATCATATTTAAGCAATGATATCCAAATAAAATGAATTCAGGCACCATGTAACATTTAGGATATATGGTATCTTAAAGATCAGATGTTCTCTTCCTTGTTACTCTGAAGTCTTCCTTACACAGAGGCTGCTTCTAAAGTAGTTTTCTTACAGAGCCAAACATCCTGATGTGCCAAGTCCAATTTCATTTTCTCCAGTACTACAAAAATAAAAAACAGATAAACAAGTAGAAAATAATTAACTTCAATTTCACAAAGAAAGACAAACAACAGAGTCTACAGTTTAAAAAATGCTTAGTTCTTGGCACGACATTTTTAGCAACTGAAAAGCTGTAGCTTATTCCACAGAGTGTACCCACTTCATTCCAGAACTGATCTGGAAACAAATCAAAGACAGTAGTCCTGAAAGAACAAGGAAGCCCAGTCAGGAGTTGTGTGGGGGCCAGCATATTAACAGTGTTTGATATTAAAATATCAAGAGGAAATGAAAGAAACCAATGTTTCTAGTACCTATTTTGTGCTAGGCACCCTCACAGTTACTCAGATATTGCTTATAAAGAGATGTGTGACACTGTACCTCTCTTCATTATCTCTCAAAATTAGCATTCAGTGAAATTCAGAGAATGCTACCCATTACTTCTGAGAACTGGCTAATATGAAAATAACCTGCAACAGTTAATGGTTGTCTTCAACATGTGCAGATGCTGCCAGTCACCACTTTCTCAGTACGGACAACTCTTTAATTGTTTGGGTGAACATAACTGAATCATCCATAACTCATGTGCTGGCAAGATCTTGGAGGAAATAAGAATGCTGGACATGGGCACCATAATTTGGTTTCTGTGTACTTCACCTCATTATTACTCAAAGAAAAAACATGAAGGGAAAAAAAAAACCTCACTGACAAATATTTGTGGGTGTGTGTGCACATTCATGTATATGTGTAAAAATGTGACAGATGTTGATTGATTCTAATCTGATACAATTTAAAGTGGTGATTCTAACAATAATATGGTAAGATTCAGCTTTAATGCTTTTAAGAGGAAAGTAATTTCTGATTTAAGAAGCTGTTTAAATATCTTCTAGAGGACAGTATCAGAGAAAATAAAAATAAACTTCTCAAATGGTCCTTGGCACTTACATAAAATCACATACGTTTACTATGTGCCAGGAAAGGCATAGGTTCTGTGAGAATCCCCACGATACTCAAGACAAAAAAAGCCTGAAGACAAAATGCTCAAACACAGGGTCACCACTCATATGCACACAAGCACATCCAAAAGTTGGGCAATGGGTGGGGAACTCATTCCAGGCAACGAGCAGAGGTGGACTGTTTGTGGGGGCTTGAGGGAAATACTAGGTACGAGAAATAGCCATGGGAGTAAATCAGCAGAGCTACAAAGAAGGCTCTTTTTAAAGACTGGTGGAAGATGACTGAAGTTGAAAAAGAGGGTTAGAGCTAAAATGTGGAGGGTGCTCACAGACATGCTAGGAAGTCTAAATATCCTGGAAATGAGGAAAACCACACATGTGGATACCTATGTTTGTATGTGCTGGAGAAACACTACTACTGAACACACGGTCTCTAATAGATAACCTAAATACTTCTGAGTGTCTTTCTCCAGGGGAAAAAAAAATCAGTTAATACTATGTAGCAGAGTCAGTCGCAAAACATTCAACTCCCTGTATATCTGATGAATTTATATAAAAGGGTTTCGTACACCTACTTGTGGTCTCTCTCTCTGTGTCAAGTGAATAAATAAAATCTTAAAAAAAAAAAAAAAAAAAAAAAAAAAAAAGGGGCGCCTGGGTGGCTCAGTGGGTTGGAGCCGCTGCCTTCGGCTCAGGTCATGATCTCAGGGTCCTGAGATCAAGGCCCACGTCGGGCTCTCTGCTCAGCGGGGAGCCTGCTTCCTCCTTTCTCTGCCTGCCTCTCTGCCTACTTGTGGTCTCTCTCTCTGTGTCAAGTGAATAAATAAAATCTTAAAAAAAAAAAAAAAGGGTTTCGTACAACAGAGAGGCAGGAAAACGACAGTATGACAACTAACCTTCCTAAAAACAGTTAAAGAAGCAAAACAGACAAATCTCACCGTGGATTATACTCAAGTGTTTGAAAACTTGCCCCACAGAAGACAAGGAAATTAAATTTCTACAGATAAAAAATAAACTGCAGGGCATTTTAGCTGAAAATTATGGGGCATTCTGCTGACTGCTGCTATTACAGTAATTACTCTTAAGACTTTAAAACATTTGTAATGTAGCAAGTGCCTGTATTATGTTATGTTTTTAAACACGGGTTCAAATGGCTACTCGCACAGCAGGACCAACGGCAGAGCCACTCGAGAGCATGTGGGCGGCAATAAAACTCACGACTGGCTCATAGCCAATGTGCAAAATAAATGTTACCCCACATTTATCATATTTATCTGGGATTAACTGGTCCCAATAACTCCTTTTTATAGCACACTGTCTTAGCTGTTTGCACAAGCTGATTTTTTTTTCTTCTGAGGGGCAGATGAAACATTAAGGAGAGAAAAGTTAAAGATCATTTTTTTAAATTTACAAGTATTTTTTAAAACTCTCTACTCACAACTAAATCCACTCGTCTCAAATAAATTAAAGCTTAAATATATGTATCAAGAAAAACACTATTTAGAAACTACTATTTCTACAACCTAGGGTCTGGGTTTGAATCTGAACTTTTGTCCCCTATTAACCCTGAGACCATGAGTTATTTAATCTCAGCCTTGGATTTTCTCTTCTGTAAAATAGGCCTGGTGATACACCCACTTCACAGGCGTGAGGATTAAACAAGGTGATGCAGAGAAAGCTCTTTCTGTAATTTCTCATACATCTAAGTGTACAATAGACTGTAATTATTACTATTATTATTGTTTCTTGGTTGTTGTTAATTTTTATTCCTCCCAGGATAATTCAGATAAATTAGGAATAGATCTGGGACACACAATGATACAAAATACTTTTGTATGACACAATGGTATTACGACAGTTATTTATTTAAGCCACTGGTCTGGGAATCATCTATGTCTTTAGAAAATTATTTACTAAATTAAAAAAAAAAAAGCTTGGTTTTCGAGAAAAATTTATTTTTGGCTAAAGAATTCAATACTTTTTTGTTTTGTTCAATTAAATATTTTACACTGCTGTTTTTTATTCCTAATGGTAAAATAAGGTACATAACATGCACTCAGAAATAATGCTCTATTCTCTTCTCCTAGGGCATCTTTTGCATCTATCTATGCACTCTTAAAGTAGATCAGAGAGTAGAGCAGCTACAAGAGCGAACATCCTACACAGGACTGAGGTGTTAGGGGTCAGCACATAAAGGCAGAACAGGAACACAAACAAACAAAATTACTCAAAGCCCTCAGAAGGCAACAAATTACATATAGTCATCTCTCCAAAAGTTCAGAACAGGAAGCTTTTCCCCTAATACTAATGCAAAAAAACTTGTTTGTTTTTGTTTTTGCTTTTTTTTTTTAGCAGCAGAAGGGGCAGATAGATGGCCCACATTTAGAAGCCCCGTTATACAAAAAAACGAAGAGTCCTCAATAACTGGAATCACATTCAGTGTGGCAAGATGTCCTGTCATGGGAGACACCTGGGATCTGAAATATCGCTGAAGGAGCTCCTCTCACATTTATTAGGACATAGGCTGTTCAGGAAAAACATCAGGCAGAATAACCACACTCTCTGTCTCCTTTCATTGTTTTGTTTTTTCTTTTTTAAATCACCACGAGTATATATAGTTGAATTCTCTTCAGTTAAAGGCACATAATATATGACTGCACATTCAGGTGTCCCTCTGCTTGGACCTGTGCTTTTCCCACCCTGAACACCACAGGAGCTAATTAAGGATTCTTGCCAAATGTAAAACAGTAATGTATTCTCAGGATCTTGAGCTGGAACTTAGGTAAACTTTCCGAACGCCATCTGTTCTTACTGTTTTACTCTCAGTCTACAAGAAATATATCTCTAACCCTGGTTAATCTACAAAGATTCAGTTAATTAGGTTAATATGTACTAAGATAAATGGAAACCGCATCTCACTGTCCAGCCCTCTATCATCAATCAGTGGAAACAGAGACAGATAGGAGAAAGGAGAAACAGAGAAGAAGCAGGCTGTCATGTGAGAGAGTACCAACCAAAGGCTAGTTTTAGAGCAGTAAGTGACCCAAACTAAGTGACCTCTACCTTTCTGTGTAGACAAGACTAGAAAGCCCTTTAAAGATCATTTCAGTGGGGACAAGAGTTCTGATGATGCAATCTCAAAGACAATTACCTAAATAAAAGTGTTTTTCCGTGGAAAATTTGTATCACTAATAGGTGGGTGTTGCTAGGCAACGAATATTGCAGTGTTTAATCTCTACCCTTCCTAGGGAATGGTATGATGGAAGAAAATAAGCCTTTTCAGCATGCAACATAACAGTTGTATGTGGCAATTTTATACTCTTCTTTTAGACCATAATTTCTTTTATGCTGAAACAAGTATAATTTTTGTGAACATGTATCAATCAGTTTACCTCCATTTTTAGAAAAATGTCCTACAATCCACAGTGATTAATAGAAATGCACTAAAATTAGTCTAAATCAATTAGCAGTAAACATCCTTATTATAAATGCTATGAGTGACCAAAAAACAGATGTTGGTCATCCGGATTTGCATGTGCATATCATTTATTCTAAGTATTACTTAGAAAAAATATAGTCACTACTTTGAAAATATACAGCATTAAGAACTGTCAGTTTCAAAGAGAAAATAAACTTCAGAGATTAGTTAAGAAATAGCTATGCTTCAGGGCACCTAGATGGCTCAGTCAGCTAATCGTCAAATTCTTTTTTTTTTTTAATATCTTTTTATTATTTATAGAAGGAAGGAGTTTTTGGGTTTTTTTAAAGATTTTATTTATTTATTTGACAGAGAGAGAGAGATCACAAGCAGGCAGAGGGAGAGGAGGGAGCAGGCTCCCTGCCGAGCAGGGAGCCGGATGTGGGCCTTGATCCCAGGACCCTGAGATCATGACCTGAACCGAAGGCAGAGGCCTTAACCCACTGAGCCACCCAGGCACCCAATCATCCAATTCTTGATTTTGACTCAGGTCATGATCTCAGGGCCGTGGGATCAAGCCCCACGTTGGGCTCTGTGCTCAGCACAGAGTCTGCTTGTCCCTCTCCCTCCCCCCATGCTCACTTGCTTGTTCCCGATCTCTAAAACAAAATAATAAATAAAATCTTTAAAAGGAAATAGCTATCCTTCTTTAATTTTATAATTTGAGAAGACTTACATGAGGTTAAAACTGTATTTACTGAAGGTTACTCTTGCAACCTTCAATGTCTAAGCAAATTCAATGAAATTAAACTTCCCTGGGTTACTCTGATTTTGTTATTGCTTCAGTTGCACAAGAGTATAGGCACAGGGAACAAGTACAGACAGTGGTGAACTTATTTAAGGAAACCTAAGCATTTTCTAATTCTTTTTTTTTTTTAATTTTTATTTATTTATTTTGACAGAGAGAGAGAGAGAGATTACAAGTAGGCAGAGAGGCAGGCAGAGAGAGGGGGGAAAGCAGGCTCCCCACTGAGCAGGGAGCCCAATGCGGGCCTTGATCCCAGGACCCTGAGATCATGACTTGAGCCAAAGGCAGAGGCTTTAACCCACTGAGCTACCCAGGCGCCCCTCAAATTCATTTCTTAGGATGTAGAATATCGTGGGATATTCTGGTAAAGACTTGAATTTGATAAGCTAGGAAACAACTTTTTATGTGGCTCAGCTCACTCATCTCTAAGAGGGGAGAATGTTAAAACTCACTTTTGTGTTTACAGTAGAGATTATATAATGTTAAAAAATAGTGAAGTACTGCATGAAATACACAATTCAAATAAATAAGGTTATTGCCCCAGACACACTTATCTCTCAGTGTAAAATGGAGCACTGAGATATGATGATCTAAAAAATTTTGTCTACATAAATATCCATGCTGTATTAAGCCTCCACTATTACCTGTCTAGGATGGTGCGGGGGGTCTTTACATTGGTGGAATCATCCAGATAGTTGCTCTTAATTCATATTCATGCTGCTATGGCCCTGATTTTATTTTTATTTCATTTTTAAAAACATTTTTATTTATTTATTTGACAGAGAGAGAGAGAGCACAAGCAGGGGGAATGGCAGGTAAAGGGAGAGGCAGAAGCAGTCTCCCCGTTGAGCAGGGAGCCCGATGGAGGACTCAGTCCCAGGACCCTGGGATCATGACCTGAGCCGAAGGTAGACACTTAACCAACTGAGCCACTCAGGTACCCCTTTATGGCCTTGATTTTAGATAAAAGTACTATTTTGTTCTCAAGAATCTATCCTAGGGCGCCTGGGTGGCTCGGTGGGTTAAAAGCCTCTGCCTTCGGCTCAGGTCATGATCTCAGGGTCCTGGGATCGAGGCCCGCATCGGGCTCCCTGCTCAGCCGGGAGCCTGCTTCCTCCTCTCTCTGCCTGCCTCTCTGTCTACTGTCTACTTGTGATCTGATCTCTCCCTGTGTCAAATAAATAGATAAATAAATCTTTAAAAAAAAAAAAAAAGAATCTATCCTAGTCCAAGAGAGTTTGTAACAATGAAGGCCAAAGTAATTTAAAATAACTATTTATCCAGGACTATTATATCTTATGTAACATTTTACTGAAGAACTAAAAAAATAGAAACCTAAGAAAGACTTAACATTTCTTTCCAAGAAATATAATAGTCCTTCTGGGGCACTTGGGTGGCTCAGTCGTTAAGCATCTGACTCTTGATTCTGGCTCAGGTCATGTCTGAGGTCATGAGATCAAGCCCCACATCAGGCTCCCTTCTCAGCAGGGAACCTGCTTTAGATTCTTTCTCTCTCCCTCTGCCGGTCCCCTCCCAGCCCCAGGCACTCTCTCTCTCGTAAACTGACAACACAATTTCAAAACTAAAGTATGCCACTAGTTTTGGGGCACCTGGGTGTCTCAGTCAGTTAAGCATCTGCCTTCAGCTCAGGTTATGACTTCAGAGTCCTGGGATCAAACTCCATGTTGGGGGCCCAACTCAGTGAGTCTCTTTCTCCTTCTCCTTCTCCCCCTGCTTATGTGTTCTCTCTCTCTCTCTCTCACTTTCTCTCAAATTAGTAAATAAAATCTTGAAAGGAAGGAAGGTAGGAAGGAAGGGGAAAGAAAAGAAAAGGAAAGAAAAGAAAAGAGAATACCACAAGTTCATTCACAGAACTTGCTTGAAAGCTCAAACTTTAAGCTAGAGTGTATTCGATGAGTGGCAGTTAAGTCTTCAAGGATGCCACGCTTAATCCCTCTCCTCCAGAGTATACACTCCTCTTGTCCCTGAGGGCCAAAGCCAAGGCTGGCCTTCTGACTTGCTCTAAGAGGCCTGCCACCCCTACTTGCACATTTCTTGGGGGACAGCCGTTGCCATGCAGGAGAACAGCAGCCCTGGCAAGAGTAGGGAATAGCGAGAGAGGCGGAGACAGGCCATCTGGAGCAGCCCCAAAGTGAAGATGTATGAAACCTATTGGACCCTTCAGACAAACCCAATCACCAGCTGAACACAGGTGAATGAGTGAACCCACTTGACATAACGGGAAACAAAAGAGCCATGTGGCTGGGCTCTGGCTGAAATCCTGACTAAAGAATCATAAGGAGTAATAAATCATTATTGTTTTTTAAGCTAGTGAGTTCAGGTTTGTTATACAGCTACAGATAATCTGAAATGAGGTGTCAGGCAGCAGCAATAATTTTAAGTGTGGAGTTTTAGCTCTATTATATGGTAAATGCTGAGGAAACTAAAAGAGAAAACTGAGAAACTTGAAGTATGCAAGAAGGAAAACTCCTGGAGAGAAATTTGTTCAGCTGTAGATAAGGATAGAGCAAAATGAAATACAAATGACCAACTCTGAAGGAAATGCAAAGACACAGAGATTAGAAGTTTCTAACCTCAAGCACATTAAAACTATTTGAGTTTTAAAAAAGAAAAAAAAAAGGGAGAGAGAAAGTAACTGGATTGTGAAAGCTGTGCCAGGGAAAGTTTCAGTAACTCATAACATAATATAGCAGTAAGTAAGACACTGACAAGTCAGAAAACAAGTTTCAAAAATAGTGGCTATGGGAGTCAAAAAATTGGGGTTCAAGTCTTGATTCTTTCCCTGTTAATCACATGATGTTAGCGAAGTCATTATCCCATTCTGGGTTTCCATCCCCAACTGCTCCAAAATACCCTGCTGTGCTATACGGAGACTCAGATCTACCATTAGCTAGACAAATCACGTACCACCTGAATCACAGTTTATTCTCTTGAGAGGTGACCGGTTAGGGTTAATAACCTGGTAAGCAGACCCTGATTGGTCCTTATAATAAAACAGGACCCAAACTGCTGTTCTGGGAGAAGAAACTTTTTGTTAAAACAGAAAAAGAGGACAAGCTAACATTTACAGGAAAAAACTCCTTTATGTTCCTTGGATATTTTTTAAGTAGATAAAGCACTGTGCTAATATGTGAGTAAGAGATATAGCCCCATCTTCAAGAAGTTTGTATTTTAGGAGTTATAAGACAAGTATCCAAGTATCTATAATAGAAAGCAAAATATAAATGCAATTCATAATAAAGGTAAAAGTACTATGAATATCCAGAGGAAGATCAAAGTGGCATTAGAAGTATATCTTGGACAGCAGCTTGGATTTGGTAAGCAGAAGTTTACCAAAGATTCATTGTTAAGAAGATGGATATTCTATGCTGAAAAAATGGCAGCTGCAAAGTAATCACAGAGACAGAAAAGAACAAAATATTCAGAGAGAGTATTAGGGAAACACCTTGGAAAGTAGCTTGGAATATAATATCCTGGAAGGCCTTGAGATGCCAGAGAGTGGACTTCACTGTTAGACAATGGGGAAACATTGCACACACTGAAATTTAAAAAAGGCGGGGGGGACAAGGTAAAACATTATTTTGTGAAAATATATCTGACTGGGATATTTAGAAGGACAAAAAGTGCTTAGAGAGGCTGCTGGGGATGGGGGAGGGACAGAGTGGCTGGGTTTTTATGGACATTGGGGAGGGTATGTGCTATGGTGAATGCTGTGAATTGTGTAAGACTGATGATTCACACTGTACCCCTGGGGCAAATAATACATTATATTTAATAAAAAATTTAAAAAATGCTTAGAGAAAAAAAAACTAAAACAGAAGAATTATAAAGGGTTTTAGTTATCCAAGATATCTTAAAGAACAAAAAATGGATTAAAATGTTAATAGTCAGAAAATGATAGAAAAGGATAATTAAAGAAATGGTTAAACTAAAGAGAAGTAAAAAAAAGGAAACAGTTAAACTGAAAAGGCTTGGTGACAGTGGTACTGGGTTAGGAAGAAGGCAAAGTAGAAAAGCGATTAGTAAAATTAGGTGATTAGTAAAATTATTAACAGAATATGCAAAGTCAGGAAGGAGCGTGCAAGGAGAAGAGTATGAGTGTGTGGGAGGAAAAGAGGCCTAATTTTTCTGTTTGCTCACCATTTTCATAATCATCCTCATTAGGAAATTCATAATTAAACCAGGTTTTAAACCTGAGGTTTACCATCACAGGCTAGTGTAAAAAGTCTCAGCCTTCAACACATTTATCTGCATGCAAGATTCTACTAACATAAGTCTATAGATAGACCTTTTCAGAGTGTACTATGCACTGCTTTTCTCAGCTCCTAAACTCCTTTCCTAGCATTTCACCATTTGTCAAAACCCAACTAAAACTCAAGTCTCACTTGCCAAAGCCTCCGTTAGACCCAAGATCATTCTCAAGAAAGATTTACAACCACCACTGACTACAAAGGACAAATACACCTATGCTGATGCTCCACAGTTTAGTTAACAACCATGAAAATTTAAGTGGGATGTTTTAGAGTTAATAGTGTATGCAACAGGGGGCACCTGGGTGGCTCAGTGGTTAAGCATCTGCCTTAGGCTCAGTCATGATCTCAGGGTTCTGGGATCGAGCCCCACATCAGGCTTCCTGCTCAGTGGGGAGTCTGCTTCTCCCTCTCCTTCTGCCCCTCACTCCCCTCGTGTTCTCTTGCTCGCTCTCACTCTCTCTCTCTTTAAAAAAAAAAAAAAATATATATATATATATATATATATTGTATGCAATACATTCACATTATCACATCAGCTGGCTGATATCAAAAAGTCTTGACAAAATGCAGAGAAGATATCACTAGCAGGAGACAAGCATGGCTCCCTGAGGACTCTAGGGTAGGACACGGAGAAGCTGAGATCAATTGCAATGCCCTCAGAAAACTTACCTGGGCAAACTTGTGAATCTGTTCTACCACTGCAGCAAAGAGAGCATGGACACTTTCGTCAATCAGACTCTGCATGTAATGCACTGCCTCTTCATCAGATAGGTCCAGTCGGAATTTATCCTGAACCTACAAGGTCATAATAGGTTAGTCTTCTGAATGAAAAAAAAAAAAAAAGACCAAAT